>JAJEJO010044285.1:0-30787 GCA_020662805.1 Glaucomys volans | reverse complement strand
TATCTCTCACCCTGTACAAAACTCAACTCAAAATGGATCAAGGATCTAGGAATTAGACCTGAGACTCTTCGCCAAATAGAAGAAATAGTAGGCCTGAATCTTCTTCATATTGGCTTAGGACCAGACTTTCTCAACATGACCCCCAAAGTGCAAGAAATAAAAGGAAGAATCAATAAATGGGATGGATTCAAACTAAAAAGCTTTTTGTCAGGAAAAAAAAACAATCAATAATGTGAAAAGACAGCCTACAGAATGGGGAAAAATCTTTTCCCCACATACTTCAGACAGAGAACTGATTTCCAAAATTTATAAAGAACTTACAAAACTTTACACCAAAAATGCAAAGAACCCAATCAATAAATGGGCTAAGGTACTGGGCAGACACTTCACAGAAGATGATATACATGCCAACAAAGATGTGAAAAAATGCTCATCATTTCTAGTAATTAGAGAAATGCAAATTAAAACCACTCTAAGATTTCATCTAACTCCAACTAGAATGGCTATTATCAGGAATACAATAATAAGTGTTGGTGTGGATGTGGGGAAAAAGGAACATTTGTACATTGGAGTTGCAAATTAGTGCAGCCACTCTGGAAAGCAGTATGGAGATTCCTCAAAAAACTTGGAATGGAACCACCATTTGACCCAGCTATCCCATTCCTCAGTTTATTCCCAAAGGTCTTAAAATCTGCAAAGTATAGGGATGCAGCCACATCTATGTTCATAACTGCTCAATTCACAATAGCTAGATTGTGGAACCAACCTAGATGCCCTTCAGTTGAAGAATGGATAAAGAAACTGTGGTATATATACACAATGGAATATTACTCAGCCATAAAGAAGAATAAAAATATGGCGTTTGCTGGTAAATGGGTGAAGTTGGAGAATACCATGCTAAGTGAAATAAGCCAAGCCCAAAAAACCAAAGGCTGAATGTTTTCTCTGATCAGTGGATTCTAATACATAATGGGGTGGGGGAGGTTATGGGGGGAATAAGAAAAGAATGGAGGAAGTATGGATGGTGTAGAGGAAAATGGGATGGGAGGGGAGGGGAAAGAAAAATAGTAGACTGAGACAGACAGTATTACCCTATGTATATGTAAGATTATATGAATTATGTGAATAAAAATAAATTAATTAGTTAATTAAAAAACAAAGCTTGGAAAATAAAGCATATTTAGTCTCATTCAGATAATTCAATAATGATTTCTTATCAATTCTTATCTTCATTTTTTGTCAATTTAATTATATTTTGTAGCAGAAAAACATTCTAACGTACATTCCTACATATATTTGACCTATCATTTTTACACCTGCATACTTGATTAATGTAGCTGTGTATGCTAAGTGCTGGTCTCATGCAACATAATGAGAAGTCCCATATATCATTGACGAATAGATTCATCCCCGGGGGCTGTGTTTCTTGGAATAACAAGTGCATCAGTTACGAGAGCTGCCATTGCCAAACTAACATCGCTTCTTTCCTTGTGAAAGATTTACTTCTGCGTTCTCTGTTTTATGAAGTTTAAGATGATACTGAGTAAAAATCAGTATTTCTGCATTGTCCACTTGATTTTGGCAATTTAAAAATAAAAAAGTGGAAGTTCTTGAGCAAATTAAATATTCTCAAACTCAATTAAAATATGACCAAATTACATTCCATGAAATGCAAATAAAATGTCTAGGAGAAAAAGAGGAAATACAATCTTTGCATATAAATTTAGGGTTAAACCGTAAATCTAATTTTAGTTAATTCTTTTAAATTTTCCTCGGGTATTATTACAAATGCCAGAAGATTGGAAAGAAAAAGATGGGATTCATTCTTCCTCTCTAAGTGTCTAGTGTAAAAACTAAAATAGAGCAAAAAGCTTCTTATTATGAGAACAATAAAGAAAAATGAGGAGAATGAAGAGTACTTTGACTCTCTTTCAGAAAATGAGTCACTCCAGTGTTGGCTGGCTCTTTCTATAGCCTGTGACCAGAGTTCTGTCCCTGCAGGGTCTGCACCTGACATAGTATGTGCTGAGGATATCGTGGATGTGAACCCACAATGGCCCCTAGAGGACTGGCCACTCCATTTCTTTTATACGTCTTTGATATGTCTTAGGTGATGGTTATTATTATAATACATATAATTTTTTTTTCAATTTTAAATTCATTTTAATTTTAAAAAAGCAATTCAAGATCTTACAGAATCATAACACTTCTATGAAATGGTCCATTTTACTCTGAAATTACAGGACCATTTGTGAAAAGCCAAAGGAAAACCTCTAGAAACGGCATATTATAAAAAACGGTAGAGAGTCTGATGCCTCTAGAACCCAGCAGGAGTACATCAGAGGAGTGCTGAAGACCCAGCGCTGTGCGAAACCCTGCCTCCACGGCCTCACGGCAAGGAGCAACCATGGGTCCTCTCCAAGTGCACCCAGAAAAATTATAGGACTGGCTAAAGTGGAAGGTGACAAGGAGAGCCAGACGCCAAGAACTGCCCTCCCACCAAAGCTGCACACCCCAGGGGAGAAGGCCTCCTCACAGGCCCAGGGTTGGGGAGGCAGGAGATGCAGCAGTCACTACCGATGCACACCCCTCCCGCTCATCCCAATGCCACCACAGCTTGTGTCTTTCAGAGAACTTCACATCCACTAGGGGCTGCTGGCTTACCTGTCCCAACACCCCTTACAGAAGAGGACGTCCTGAGGCCCAGGCCCAGCCCGTCCACTCACCATGGAATTGCAGGGCTTAGCACAGCTGATACTGGGTTCATACGTGTGGAATGAATGCCCAAATTAATGTGTCCCCAGACAGCTTTCATTTACATGAAAATTACCAAATGCTCCTATTTTTATCAGCTGAGTTAAAGATGCAACCATCTTTTTTATTAAATCTCCATTAAGATAGTTAAGCATTTAGGTTCTGGTATGTGACTGAGAGTTTGATTCTTTTCTGTGAAAAGAACAGATTATTCAAGCCACCATTCAATATTCATTTCTCAGATATATGAAGCTTGTCTACTGAGATTCAAAGGTTTTCTTTAACTTGTCTTTTATCTAAATCAGTCAAGTCTCTTCTCATAAATGAGAAATATTAAATAAATGGCTGTTCTCATAAAATAAAGAAGCAACTAGAAGAAATAATCTGCAACTTCCATGAAAAAGCTTTTCCTTAGTGCCTAAAAGAATAAATACCATTTGCAGACCAAAACTCTGTGCTGTGAGTTTTACAAATTGGTCCTCAGTCCCTGTTCAGTGTCGTTAGCCCAATGCCAGAGGTAGTCAGCATGCAAAGGCTCAGAGGCAGTAAGTCACTGTCCATGGCCTCCTGCTGGTGGCAAGCAGGGCTCTGCACCCAGGTCAGGCCACACCAACACTCACAATGAGCTATTTTACTACTAAATCATTACCTGTTACTCCAATGCATCATGAATCTTCTCTGAATGTCATAGTTCATCAAATCTAAAATGCTATCAGTTGAAGTTAATGGACTATTGCATCAAATGTGCAATTGTGCCAATTAAAGCTATGGAATACTTTCATTTGGAATATATGTCAATTTGAGAAATGGTAAAATGTGTATCTACATATCACACACCCATTCACACACACACACGTACACATTATAGATTCAATAAAACACAGCAATCCACCAGCCTAATAATCCAATAGTCAAATTATTCTTAAAAAGTGTTGTAAAATCTAAAAAGCTTCTTTGAATACTTTAGAAAATTAATTTTGCCATAAAGTACAGAAAAGAAAGAGAAAAATCTTACGAATGAATAAAGCTATAAGAAACAGCAAACATTTGTTAATAATTGTTTCTCCTCATCTAAGGCAGTAAACCATATTGTTTATAATGTAGAGAGCTGTTGACATTTTTCCTACCCACAACACGACCTTTGCTTATTCATATCTTCACCATCCAAGCACACAAAGAGGCAGTAAGCACTTTTTTTAGAATATTCCATTAAAAGTGGCTTTTAAATCTACTTGTTTTTCTTAACTTCTATTTGTTTTATCTAAAAGTTAAGGAAAGTAATAGTAATTTCTCATTCCATACCAAACAAAAATAAGCTCTGTTGCTAAAGACACCGCTATAAGGCTTTACAGAATCAAACCCAACCATCAACACTTTAAAAAGCCCTCAGGGAACTCCCCACTTGAACGACCTCCTGGAGAGGCACCGAGGCCTCCTTGATTCTCACACACATTGATTGTGCGTCCAGGGCCTCTTTTCTCTTCCTCTAAAAGTGCTCACGTCATAAGCCCACACAGTATCTATCCCCTCTCCAGTAACATGGTCTGGGATCCAGTGTGGGAAAGGGAACCGGCAGGCAATGACTCTTGCATCATCCTCAAGTTCAAGTTCAAGTTTCTTCTCCAACTGCAGCATCATCTGAGGCACGCCGAAAATAACGTTGGAGTCCTGTGCAAAGGTGACCTTCCATAAATCTGAAATATAAAATCTGGCAGAGCCATGCACACCTTCTTGCCAAGGACGGTATCTGGAGGACCAAACCAGCCACGGATTTAGTTCATAACCAGGCGGCAAATCCTTCCTTTGCGGCTGCTATCACAATGCGTCCATCACCACTACCAATGCTACCAGGGATCCTCTTCTGCTTCTCAACATCTTCACGACATTTTCGATCTGCTTTGAAGTTGCAGGCACAAAAGGCAAACAAATTTTTCTCAGGGCTGGTGTGATAAACGGTGTCGCTACAGCATACACAGCCACCAGAGCGCCGCCAACAACCCCAGTAAAGAAGAACCCCCAAGGGCTTCTCTTCACACCACTGGCTTCCAAACTTGTGGGCACAATGTGTCCCAACTGCCTTTCTTCTTTAAGCGTTTCTGGGAGCGTACCTCCTCCTTCCATCGCGAGACTTCCTGCCAATACGTATAATTATAATCTCCCTGTTTTAAGATGTGAGTTTGTAAAGAATCAACATTGACTGGAATGTGCCTAAGACATTCAGAGATGCTTTTAATGTAAGATGAATAGGATTCATATTTCATAATTACATAGTACTCTTTCTTAATATAACAAACCTATATTACCTAATTTAATCCATGACTTAGGAACAATAGATAATATATGTAATTCCTTATATAAGTAAGCCCTTCCTTTGACCTCAATAGTAATCATTAATATTTGAAATCTACAGTTTTTCCAGTAAGATTTTTTCCAATAAATTATGTTTCCAATAGTATTTCCATGTCCTATAAACAGTCTAATAGCTAAACTAACACAATGACAGGACAAGAAACTTGTGTGGGTTACAACCAAAGCTTTAGTTTTCTTAACTGTGAAGACAGTGTGATGTGTCAGTTCTCAAAGGGGATCACACATAAGTTTCCATCAAATCTAGGCATGAAGAAAATGAACACCTGGGTCTTTTTAAGAATTAGTCATAGCACACAATTTTCTGTCAACATCTAACAAAATAACTAGGATTTTTATCTAATCAATTCATAGAAAAATACAGAATTTCAAATAGTGTGCAATTTGCTATGCATGACTCATTATGGAAAACACTAATTTCTTTGTTGAGGTGGTAATACCCCATTAAAAGATAATACCCCATTATCTTTTGTTAACAAAGAGAAAGAGGAGGAGGAGGAGGACCAGGAGGCAAAGCTGAGCGAGGCTCCACTTACCAGTCCTACAAAAATGCAAAAGAGCTGAAGGACATCAGTGTAGGCCACAGAGTAGAGGCCACCCACCAGGGTGTACAGAGTGGCAATGAGAGCAGACACGATGACCCAGGCATGCACGTTGAAGTCGATGACCACACTGATGGTGGCTCCTGTGGGGCGCGGGGTGGAGGGGAAGAGAAGTAAGAGCCCTGGTCATGGTGCGGGAGCGGGTTCCGCTTTCTGGCAAGGCTGTCCTGCAAGCTCTGAGGTAGCAGGTACGTTTCCCTGGTCGTGTACAACGTACTGGATCATCTTGGTGAAAGTGAACTTTATACTGGGACCTTTGTGTCTTATTCAACTGAGTGTGTCTCCCTCTGTGTATTCAGATATATGAGAGATTCCTGACTCTCAGTGTCACTGAACGCCCTGAACTACTGAGACAGTCAATTCCATTCTACGAATTCACAATTTCACCATCTGAAATTCTGACTTAATTATATGCAATATATCTACTCATATCCCTAAAGAAAAAAAACCTTTCTGTGAAGCTTGACCTTCCATTTCCACAATTTTACAATGATTATTTATCAGCTATTTGTATTTATTTTGCCCTCTGCTTGCCTGTTAGAGCTGACAAATCCTCTAAGGTGCCAAAAATTAAAAAAAAAAAAAAATTGTAGGAGAAAATCCTGTAATTGTCAAAACTTATCTATCAACTTTTCTCCCTTAAAGCCATGAAAGATAATTTTATTTTATTTTGCTGGTGGAACATAACAAGTTCCACTCCTAAAATACCAATATACTGAAGAACACTAATGTTGAATATTATATTTTTATGTAATTTTCATGATCAAATTTTAAATTCTTTCTTAGAATTCAAATTTATGTTTCTTTTACTTTATAACTTCATTACTGTATTTGTTGGTGCCTATGTTTCCACTGAAAATTTAATGCTGTAGAAAATTTGGACCATTTGTTGGACTGATGGCTTCTTAACTCACTTGTTGCTTCATAACTCATTAATTGCCTTTCCACTTTTCTCAAACTATATCCCATCTTATTAAAAGTGGATAGGTATACTAGCATACATGAAACAAATCTGTGGGTTTTTATTTCATCAGTTGGAGCCAGCCATCTCACAATCCCCTTCTCTTCCTCATTCTCCTCCTCCTTAATTGGCATAACAGTATTTACAACCTACCAGTGATGAAATTCCACTATCCTAAAGAGCAACTCAAAATATTTTGACTCAAGATTCCAATATAAAATATTTTGTGTGTTTTGGCCATGGTAACAATATAACATTATTCTCCTGAATAAAAAAATCAATGAAAAGAAACATCTACTAAGAAGTTGTGGGATAAAAGAAAAAGGAGAGAGGTCAATTATTTATAAGTGACTCTAGGAAATTGTCTGAGTTATCACTTTATAGATATTTAAGAGCTTATTTCACCCCTGAAATCCTGTTCTTGAAAGTGGAACTATAGTTGCAACTCTTTGCCGTTCTTCTTTGGGTGTCGTGCTCCACTTTAATAACGTGTAAGTGATCACCCCATGAATATGAGAAGTTCAATTACAGAAGAAAGATCACTGGACTGAGATCTGCAGTCCCTGAAGACGTCACCATGAGGTTATAGCTCAGTGATCTTAAAGAAGTCACCTTCCTGTTTATCACTGTTAAGATTGGGTTGGATTTTTTATCTAAAATATTTTCTGAAGAATTATATCAATGGCAATGGGTAAACAAAGTAATACCTCCAGGTCTACTGAGAAATACACTTATGTAGTTATGAAAATAAAGTAAGTTATGAAAAACATCTCTTAATTTGAGCTATTAGCAGAAGTACACAGTTAAAAGGTGTGCGGTGTTGCCCATTTACACCAAACAGATGGTTCAGGATTCTCCTGCGTACTTCACTGTCAGGTCAGATGGCAAGTATGCCTGTCCTACCAGCATTAGGCCAGCAGCTGATAGCAGCCAAACATGGCACTAGAGCTGGGCGCAGCGGTGCACGGCTATAATCCCAGTGGCTCAGGAGGCTGAGGCAGGAGGACCACGAGTTCAAAGCCAGCCTCAGCAAAAGTGAAGCGCTAAGCAACTCAGTGAGACCCTGTCTCTAAATAAAATACAAAACAGGGCTGGGGATGTGGCTCAGTGTTTAAGTACCCCTGGGTTCAATCCTCGATACCTGCCCCCCCCCAACAAAAAATGGCACTAGAACTCTGCGGGATTCAAGAAACCAATTCAACAAACTGCAGGATTTATCAATGTGAGATGACTTACCAGGATGAAGATGTAAAAGAAGCCATAAGAAGGCTTCCTGAGAACCTTGGTGACAACACGGTATTTCATGTTAAGAGAGCAGTGGACTTGGCCATGGGACCTGGACCTTGCCTCAGGAGCAAGGAACAAAATATAGGAGGATAAATTTTATCTTGAACCAAATCCAGAGAGGTTATTCAGGGTGGAAAAAAGAAAAAGAGAGGGAAGAATAGGTAAAGATAAAATCACAGTTGACATCTGCGAATGCAGTTGTCCTCAAAGCATTTTGATGAAATTGGTTATACTTGAAACACAATTTAAAAAGTATTTGGACTGCAGAGGCTTAACTTTAAATAAGGGTTCATTGTAATCATTAAAAAAATTCTCCTATATTTCAGCAGTGGGCCATGCATATGCACGGAGAGGTGATAATAGATCTTCACTCGTCTATTCTTAATTATCCCAAGTTATTTCTTATAAACACTAACTCTGACTTATTCCAACTATTATTTTTGAAGAAAATGTGGGTAATAATTTAAAGATATGAACTCTATCCAAGCAAGATTTCAAGCAAGAGCAGTAATGATTTTATATATGTTATTTGATGTATGTGTGTTAATATGAAAAAGAGATGTTTTATGTATATTCTGAAATACATACACAGACACATATATACAAATGAAACTAATTGTAATAAAGTTCTGAGTTTTGCCACTATGCTTTTTATTTCTAAAATACTTTGGAAACTTTAGCTCATTTATTCTTTTCTTCTTTCAGGACTCTGTTATATAAATTGATCTTTATTCAGTTAGAGCGAACACTTTGTATTCGGTTAGATATTTAGCTCACTCCTTTTCTGATACCCAGCCGGTAATCTGTTCTTAAAACCAAATTTTTCTGGCATTGAAACCAATGACAAATAAACTCCCCTTGCTTCTCAGCTAATGAGAGCAAGGTGGGAAGAGAAGTGTATTTTTACACATAATTTCATTAGCGTATAAACTCAGCAATGATTGGGACTGTTATTATCTTGCACCATGGCAGTGTGGCTTTTTCCAATGAGTTATTACTGGGTATTATAACCATCAAATTCTCTTCCACATCAAGTCACGTTGTTTCTATGGTCAGAGGCCATAACAATGTTAATGGGAGTTTGGAAGAAAAGGAGAAAAAAGGCCATCTGAGAGGGTAATAATAAAACTAGAAGATGGATTTATTTTCCAGAGCATACAACATAGGAGGAAATTCATCTTATCTTACTTTTGTTCTGACCCCTTAAAGTCTGGTTGTATTTCCATTTGTAAGAAAAGATGGAAAATTATATCTAGATGAATGTTCAGAAGGCAAACACTGACACAGCTCATTGAGGAAAGCTGAGGACCCTCCAACTCTGCTGATCTTCAAGAAGGACCTCAACACTCAGTGGGATGGTACGAATTTGCTCTTGATCAGTTCATGGTTCCACTGAAATTTCTTGTTTTCTAAATCTTGCAAATGAACTGAAACTCCAAAGGTCAAGTACAGGTTCTTAGCATTAATTAATCTTGGATCATAAGTGAGACTCTACTGAGTCTAAAGTTAGTATCGAACTCCCTAGGTGTGTACACAACCCAATACTTTAAGATGCAATGGGATTGCACTGGGGAGAAAAAACCCACCACATTCATCTTCTTTCATCAAAAAAGTGTAACAAAAATTAATTTATTCATCCCTTTGTGATAGGATTATAGTTATTTACAGGACACAGTTCCTGCCCTCAAGAAATTTATAATCCATTGTGTACAGTAAAAAATTGGGCATGAAATAAACAGGCAAATTATCATACAATGGGAGATGATAAGCCCAATGAAGAAAAAATGACAGGTCCCTAAGAAAGCCCCCAGGGAAGGCTTCTAGGAAGTTTGGAGCACTGCTCTCCATAAGGGCCACTTCTGAGAAGACCTAAAGAGGTGCTCGGTGAGTATGGAGATGAACGGCGAGAGGAAAAAAGAGAAGAAATGATTGCTGAGCAGGGACACCTGTGCTTGCAAAGTGTCAGTAAGAAGCAAGAGAGGACCACAGATCAGAAAGAAGGAAGAGGGCAGGTGGGGTGCAGGGGGTGATCAGAGGACAGAATACCCAGGTCATACTTAAGGGTCCTGTTTAAAAGTTTGGTTTTGGGGCTGGGGCTGGGGCTCAGTGGTAGAGTACTTACCTAGCACATGTGAAGCACTGGGTTTGAACCTCTGCACCACAAAAAAATAAACAAAAATTTTAAACAAAAGGTATTAAAAAATATAAGTTTGCTTTTAAGTAAGAAAGGGACATGATGTGATTAGAATTGGAAGGATGAGTCTGGCTGCCACGTGGTGCCCACAGTAGGAGGGCAGACCTGCAAACAGGGAAATGACTGCATTATCACAGGTGAGGGAGACTGGGAGTGGCCTCTCTATGGAGGTCGGGGTGGGGTGGAGGGTGGTTGATGGAGGAGTCCTGGAGGACCCAGGTAGGACTGGGAGCAGTGCAGGATGGGTCTTAGAGCTGAGATGTATACCCTGCAGGATGAAGGTAGGTCTGCAACAGGTGAGGCACCTTAACAGGAGGCACTACGTCTCCCAGCTGCTTCAGCAGCCTCAGACTGCTCAGTTCTAATCAACTGGCCACGTGGGTTCACCTGTAAGTCTCTGTCTCTAAGATGAGATTGGAGGTGAAGAGGAGCTCAGGGCTGGGGAAGTTCTCCATGAATCATTATGAAGACATTTAACCTGGCAGGGAAATCCAAGCTACATCCTACCATGCTTAGTTTTTTCTACTAATAAGCCATAGTATTGTGCTTTTTAGAAATAAAATTTTATTGAAATATCTCACATTATGTGATTGTGCTTACATTATTTGCCTATTCCATCAGGAGAAGGTGGGTGATATTTCTTTGGGAGTGTTATTGACAATTGAGACTCATGTCAGTTTTGTATTTATTTTTGATTAGATATATTTTATGTAAAAAGTCAATAGAAATATTAATGCAGTCTAGAAATATTAATGCTTTAAAAATGATGCAGTACTGTTCTTTGAGGAATTTAGATAGTCTTGCCTATGCTTTATATCAATGAACAAGGCAGTTATTAGAAGCAAAAAACAGGAAAGATGAAAAGTTCTCAGTTCACATAAAGGAGACTTCTACTAGAAGAAATAAAAGTGGAACTCACTGATTTAAATTTATTCATCATGAGTATTCTCCCTAACTGGCCTATGGACAATAGTTTATTTTTTGTTTTTTTATTTTTTATTTTTTTGGTACCAGGGGCATTTAACCACTGAGACATATTCCCAGCTATGTCCCCTTTTTAAAAATTTTTTTAAAAATTTGAGACAGGATCTCACTAAGTTACTTAGGGCACTGATAAATTGCTGAGGTTGGCTTTGAACTTGTGGTCCTCCTGCCTCAACTTCCCAAGCCACTGGGAGAATAGGTGTGCACCACTGGGTCCAGCAAAAATTCTTTTAAATGATCTGCACTCTTGTTCTTGGTGGTGCAAGGGTTCAAATTCAGGGCCTCACACACGCTAAGCAAGCACTCTACCACTGATCTTCCCCCTCAGTCCTAAATTGCACCCTTTAGTTATGCTTAATTAATGATGTGTTGTTCAAAATCACACACAATTTATAAAAGCAACCCTGGATCCCTATAAAATAACTCATGGTTATTGCTCTAATTATGTGATTCAAGTTAAAAATAAAAGCACTTGAGATGGGACTTAATTCTTACAACGATATTGCAAGTATATGTAGAATTTCAGTTAAGTGTTTGTAAATATAAATATGACTTAGGACATGGTTTTAATAATTTCTAAGAGACCAAGGCTGAAGCAAGTAAGGTTGTTGGTCTGATGTCCAGGAAGCTGGAAATGAAGCTAGAAGAATGTTCCAGTGGTACTTACCTAGGGCAGAGAAAATGGCTGCAGCCCAGAACATTTCTCCCATTAGTGCAAGGATGAAGAGGAGCCCACCCATGCGTTTTCCATAGATCTGCTGAAATGGGTCTAGCATGGTCACATACCCCTTGGAACGTATAGGTTTTGCAAAGAACAGACCACCTAAAAAATTACACGAGTGTTTATGAGAACATTTAAAATTCATAATCTAATAGTCTTTGCCAGCTTTTTACTATGCTATGATTTCTCAAGGGAAATGAATTTTTTAAAACACTGTGTATATTGAGGAACTAGTCTGAAATCTACTGCGAGTGCACTACCAAGAAGCATTTAGCAACCTAATATAAATTCCTTAGTGCATTTAATGGATGTGTCCAATGGATAACAAGATGGTGTAACTGAGGCATATGAAATTTAAAAATATGGAGTAGGATAGTGCTCCCTGAGATGGCTTGGTGCATTTGTATCACTCAGTAGGTTTAGACATTTGAATAAGCACAAGATCCAACAGAAGCAATTTGAGCGGAAAGAAAGAAAACAAAAGAGGAATTCTTTTACATAATATTCTTGGCCTTTTATAAGTTTAATTTACAAAAAACGTCAGGTGCAATAAAGTGGATTCATTTTTAATGATATGTCCATAGTAGCTTTGAAAGAAATAAAATATGATTATGCTAAGAAATTCACTGTTTTAATAGTTATAAGATCAAAAGGTTTTTTTTACATATTCCATAATCAAAAGATCATATTACCTAAGCATTAGTGTTCTGCTGCATACCAATTTCTTTCTTTCTTTTTTTTTTTTTTTTTTTTTTTTTTTTTTTTTTTTTTTTTTTTTTTGTGTGTGTGTGTGTGGTGCTAGGGATTGAACCCAGGGCCTTGGGCTTGCAAGGCAAGCACTCTACCAACTGAGCTATATCCCCAGACCCTCAATTTCTTATAATACCTACTTAGAAATTTTTGGTGACATATTTCCACAATAGTTATTCACATTGTTTGACTTGCTATCCCACTTGTTATTTAGACTTTTATTTTTTATGCTTTGCTGAATGAGACAATGAGATTTAATCTTCCACTTACCTAAAACCAGACTAAGCAAATCTCCAATTGATGCCTGAGCCCACACTAGACCATAATCTGGGACATAAACTGCTTCAGCTGTCCCATTGATATACCCTCCTCCAACCTACATGGCTGAAATAGAATGAAAAGAGAGGTCATGACATATATCTTACATGTCACACTCTAGGTCTGATTGCCCAACACCAGGCCACTGGTCCCATGTGGTCATTCAATGTGGCTACTCCAAACTGAGACATTCTGTGACGTATGTCTTCTTCAGACATATGAAATTTCTGTAGAATAATAGCTGAAAGAGGGAGGTCAAGGAACCAAAGAAGCAAGTTTTTGATAAAATGAGTTTGAGCCAAGCATGATCTACAAACTACTGCTTACTTTAAAAAGATAATGAAGTATTTAATCCTTGCTGAAAAACTGAGGTTAAAGGGACATTACATCTCTGCAGCTTATATTCTTCGAGAATATAGTCAAAATGATGTTCATGTAGAATATATATAAAATTCTGACCATCAAAGGTTGGTAAAAAGCTTATCAGATATGACAATGAATTTTAGGCTGAATCATCCTATAGAGAATAAAATTTGACTCTGAGGAATTCTCTAAACTCTCATAGGGTTTAAGTAAAATAATCACATGCATTTAATACATAAGTACTTGACAGATAAGTGCTTCTGCAGCTTTCACAGCAGATTTTATCTAGCTTCTAACCTAACACAAAGCAAAGAAGAGATTGTGTCTTGGGGTTAATATTGCTTTTTAAAAGGTTAATATGAAAAGACTTTCCTGGATAGTGTTACACTCAACGAGAACGAGATCATCCAAGCCGTTCAGGTGAAGCCAAAAGAAGCCTTTATCGGGCTGGGGATGTAGCTCAGTTGGTAGAGTGCTTGCCTCACAAGTTCAATCCCCAGCACCAAAAAAGCAAATAATAATAAAAAAAAAAAAGCCCTTTTTTTAGATGGCCAGAGAAAGACCCCCCCACACCTAAAAGCGGTGTGGAGGGGAGTCCCGTGCTAGTTCCTTCATTGTCAGCATTTACAGGGAAAATCACGTGTGAGTGGGTGGGTGGTATAGTCGCTGTTTCTAGCCAATGCAAGCAAGCCGCGCTACAGAAGCAGATGTCAGCGATTAGCAGTTAGCTGTCTCTTCCCTCCTGATGGTACCTTTAGGCCTTTAGGGACTTTCCAACTTCCTTAATTTAAAGATGACCCCTCAGTTTCCTGGAATTGTTTGTTCCATTTCTGGGATATGGTATTTGAGAATTTATTGCTTGGGGACTGTAAGAATAGTTAATTTTAAGTCCAATTAATGGAAAATTTATACACATAATCTTGATGTGAACAAGATTTGTTTTTGGCCAACACTCCCATCTTCAGAGTAACTTTCACATCTGGTGTTAATAAGTAACAAACACCATCATTTACTTTTCTCAATCTAAATCCTGCTGAAATTGTACAAAGCATCCCCCACCTGATACACCCGCCCACTGGGTATGGAAAAAGTACAGACAGAAGAAAGGAATTCTCACAGACACAGAACCTGGACTTGGTCTTCCTGCTAGGTACCTGGAACTGCTAACGCACCAGCACTATTTCGCTGTATATAGTTAATGGTTGCATGGTCGTACAAGCACGAAGCTTATTCATGATCATTTTTCATTACGTAGCCCCCCAAACTTTTGTCAAAAAAAAAAAAAAAAAAAAAGAAAGAAAGAAAGAAAGAAAGAAAGAAAGAAACTAGCCCTGGAACAATTAATGTAGAAGTGAAGACTCCATTACTTACAATGATTAAACTAATTCCCTTCATGGGTTGTTTTTTATTTGTTTTTTCATCAATATAGTTCTTTCTATGTAGGAATTTGTTGACTATGTTTGTATATTTATGTTAAATTCATGAGTGAGGACTTGGACATTTAAAAACTGTGTTTTTAAAGAATCAACATTTTCAACCTTTTTTTCTGAAATATATATAAATCAATGAATCTGACAAGACTTAAATAACATGGTTCAGATTTTAAATGAATGATAACATTAAATATTAATCAAGAGTCTTCTGACAGAGAGAGAGACAGACAGACAGACAGACAGAACTTCACAAACCAAGCTAGACCATGACACTTTATAAGAAATTGTGTCATTCAAATACTTTCTGTATAGTTTAATAAAATATTAGGTTGAAAAAAATCATTCTAGATGGTAAAGGAACAAATTCTGAAATGTCTTTATGACCATATTAAATAGAATATTAAACTAGAGTAATAGAGCAATATTTTTGTTATTGCAAATAACAATTTGCAATGAATAGAATACTTTAATGTCCAGCAGTTCATTTATTCCTCTAAGTGGGCTTTGCAAACCAAGCAGCTTTATAAAGCAATAGAGTGAGGCCAGTTAGTGGGCTCATGTGGTACAGAACCCAAGGTCCTGGGGTGTGGCCACCAGAAGACCTGGGTTTGACCCTGGCCCTGATCCTGGTTAACCATGTAACCAGGATCTTCACCTAACCCCAGAGCCCTCTCACAGTGCCATTACGAAGAACAAATGAATCCACCTATAGTTGGCAAAGAGTTAAACAAAGAGACTGTAAATGACTGGAAGGTAAAATCTAGTGTGTATACAGAACATTGCAGATTATAGATGGACAAAGTCAAGACTTTCAGAATGTGGATGCTGTCTTCAGAGTGCTTTGGTAAATTTCAATGGGATATTTTTCTAATGAGAACCCAGAATTCCTGTTAGTATAGATTATACTGCTAATGTTTAAATGCTCACTAAGACTCACATAAGATGTGCTATCAGTGAAAGTATACTTTTAAGTTGTTTTTCAGAATTATTTTCAATGACTAAGATGAATATAGAAAAGAAAGAAATTGGCCCACATACAAAACCACCTCTGGGCAAAGGAAAATAAGACAGAATACCAGCCCCTCCTAAAACAAAGAAGGTTTGAAAGGCAGAGAGCTGCAGATGGTGGCCAGGGATTCCAGAAAGGACACGCCTGGCATTTCCCCTTTATAGCAAGTTTCCTGAAAATATCTTTTTCATTGTTGGAGAGCCATAATACATGAGTGTCTTCCTGTAAGGACATTAGTTACTAAACGGGAAAATTAGATTTCCCAGCCAAGCATCAATCAGTTTGCAATTGTATTGCCCCAAAATTGATTTATTCAGGCTAAAACCCATCACTAGTTAGTATTCATTGACATTTGTCATTTAAGATAACTCAAAGTCACAACTTCATGCAAGTATTACTGGACACACTGAAACACTATCATATTAATTAACAAATGAATGACTTGTAAGACTAGGGCATATTTTCTCCCTCCACTTCTTTGTCTTTACTGTTTCCAACCACTAAACAGAACAGAGAGTCCAGATCTTTTTCATTGGTATTTGGTCTGGTGATTTATTATAAAATCATTTTGTTCAAGTACTACTGAGATGAAACCATTTTGTTGTCAAGTAAATATTCATTATTTTAAAAATATAGAACGAACCAGCAAACCTAAAGAATCTCCACAGGACAATGTTTGCAATGACACTCTGAAGCCACCTGCTGTATATTCAGAGAAGCCAAGCAAGAGGGAATTGCACCAAGCAGGCAGCAGCAGAACCTACCTGTCATGGTAAATCCACCAACTAACAAGCCAATGTCTCTCCCACCAACTATTATGGCTTCGCTGCATTCTTCTGTGCTGCCACTGTTTTTGGTTCTCCACGCAGCCGGTATTCCAACCAGCAATATGAGAAGGTAAAATTCAATGGTAGCTATCAGTCCTTGCACATGGAAAGCCATCTTTAACTAAGGGTCCAGATTCTTCTGCAGTTGGCTACTTCATTAAGACTTCTGGAGGAAATACAGTAACGCATTATAAAATAGCAGCCTAGCACTGGGCCTCCATAGGCAGCCAGGATAAGCCAGCGGGCTCCTAGAGATCCTGTGCCACTTAAAGAAAGAGGGGCCTAAAGTCACATGTGAATTCAGCCATGGCCAACAAGTGTCCACTATATTATCCTACCTCTATTTAACAGTCTAAGAATGTCCTGACTTTTCAAGAAACAGAAAAAAAAAAAAAAAAAAAAGGCAGGGGAAGCTGCTTAATAGAACCATGAACACTTGGTGTTTCCTAATTTTTTTCAATTTAACATTAACCTTGTCTTGAATCTTAACCCAGTAATTCTGTCAAGAAATCATTTCCCAAAAGTGTGATTGTATTTGCCTTTTAAACCCAAGTTACTACTCTAGAATTATTTAATATCATTAGTGTATCATGAAGAAATACACCAAGAATTTTTTTAAAAAATTGTTCATTCTTTCATTCTTTTACAGGATTTCAGGAAATGGCTCCCAAAATAATCTAACCTGAAAATATCTGAGGAGAAAAAACAAACTGTGGGAAAACCTATTTAAAAATCTATTTAAAAATCAACTCCACATTTTCAATAAGTTCCTGTGGTTCCAGTTATTGTGACAACTAAATGTTTAAAAGATTCTACCTCTTGTTCTTCTGTTGTTCTTCCTTCATTTCACACACCCCCGTTAGTGGTATCTATAAGAAAATGATTTTTTTTTAAATTCTGTTGCCTAAAAACATAGCAGAGGGTCAAGGGAATTAAAACGCAAAACTCTTAAAAGACAGATGTCAAGTTTTAAAGCCTTAGTGGTCTGGAATTCTTGTTCTCATTTATTTTCTTTTAGCCTATGGCCAAGGCTATCACATGCACCCCGATTCACACACAGGTTTCCGGTGGAAACTCAGATACCTGGGTACACAAGTGGCAGGTGGGTGGTGAGATATTGGGCAAAACTTCTAACCTCCCAGGAACCCACAGGAGGCAAAAGAAGCAGGGCGGACTGGGCGGGCTGCGCCATGGTGAGCAACCCAGTGGGCAAGTTCTTTCTCCGGCTGCGGGTCCGAGTGCTCCCCGGCCCGAGTGCCTCCCGGCCCCTGGGGTCTTTTCTGGGCCCCTCTGCTGGTGTCTTGCACCCAGACTCATTAACCGCTCGCACCTGGAGAGCCACAAGTGCCTGAGCGCTGAGCTGCCCGACTCCCCACCGAGAGGCCAAAGAGCCACCTCTGTCCCTCTAAAACGGCGGGTGCCCGCGCTCACAGCGTCCCAGATGGAGCAGCCCAGAGGCTCCAGGGACCGATGCTGGCTGTGTTCCTACCTGCAGTGATCGCTCCGCCGCCGCTGCTGCTCTCAGGCCACCGCCCCAGCACTGTGCGGGATGTGTGTGCGAGGGGGCAGTGAGGACCGGTGGGGACCGGTCAGGGTGCCTGCTGCGGGGGCAGGGCCAGGCGACCGGGGTCAGCTGGTGGAGGCTGCTCCTCACCCTGCGTCTCCAGGATCCTGGAAGCGCACAGAGTTGACAGGTGTGGGCGCCGGGGGAGGGCGTGCTGCGGGGCGAGGTGGTGATCAATTCCAGCATTGGGAAAAGTCCCTTTATAAGGGCGGCAGGCGGGGGCCATCTCAGATTCAGAGGCAGACGTCAGAGGAAAGTCGTGCTGGGGCGTGTGCTAGGGACTGTGCCCTGGTGCTTGCTGTGGGTGCGAAGGGGACTGGGGCCCTAGGGGCGGGGATGGAGCCTGGACTCCCAGCCACCAGGGCTGGCTGTGGTCTCCCCATCTCCTGCAAGTCACTGCCACTCCCCAAGAAAGGAGAGGGTAATTCTCTAAGGTCATTCCTAATCTAACTTTCCCTATATGTGATTGGAAGCAAAGCGCTGGGACCCTGGGAGAGGATCAGAGAGGAGGCTCATATTCTTAGTTCCCAGACCCCCAGTAGCCAGGAACTGTTTCCTGACGCTTCTCTGTGAGGGCCAATCCCTCTCACGTCTCCACCCCACACACAACCCTGTCTCTGGTGGGCCTCTGTGGAGGTTGATCCCAGCATCCTTTCTGATAGAATTCCTAAGGAGACACTTCAGGAAAGATTTGGAAAGCTATCCTTTAAACAAAACAAAACAAAACAAACAAATAAACAAAAAACCATTCATACGCCTTCTCTTAAAAATAAGGTTAGAATGAAAGACTCTAGGAGCTATCCAGAAATAGGAAATTATCATACAATCAAGACAGGATATCTCTCCTTACAGAGCCAGCTAGGTTGCTTGCCTGCTAAAACATCCTATTCTAGTTTGCAAAAAATTTGCTGTATACTTTACAATATATCTATCTATATATCTGCATATGTGTATTTTTTACCCAGATTATTTATGTATTCATGGATATAAGCACATGTCTATAGATGCATTTGTATGTCTAGTTATGTGTGTGTGTGTGTGTATATATATATATATATATATATATATATGTTTTAAGGAAAAATGGTCGGGAGAGAGAATAGTATAAAAGAGCCACAGGCCACAAAGGTACAAGCCCTGGGGCCAATTTCTCACTTCTTTCCATATTCCACTATGATAGTTTATTAAAGAGTGAAATGTGTACATTAAATAACTGATAGAAGAGTAAGAGTCCATCTTAGCTACTGTCCACCTCCCTCTAGGCTAAATTTCAGACTATCTCCCATTTTTTTTTATTTACTTATTGATTCATTGAACACAAATGGAGTACAGCTATTGTTTCACTGGTTGTACACAAAGTAGAGTCACACCATCTGTGCGTTCATGCATGTACACAGGGCAATGGTATCTGTCACACATTCTGTTATTATTTTTAACCCCCACCCCGCCCCCACCCCTCCCTTCCCTCTGTGCTATCTATCCTTCCTCCATTCTTGCCACCCTCCCCCCCCCATTATACATCATCATTCATTTATCAGTGAGACCATTTGGCCTTTGGATTTTTGGGATTGGCTGATCTCACTTAGCCTAACAGTCTCCAACATCATCCATTTACCTACAAATGCCATAATTTTATTCTTCTTTATGGCTGAGTAATATTCCATTGTGTATATATACCACAGTTTCTTCATCCATTCATCTACTGAAGGGCATCTAGGTTGATTCCATAATCTAGCTATTGTGAATTGAGCAGCTATGAACATTGATGTGGCTACATCACTGTAGTAATCTGATTTTAAGTCCTTTGGGTAAAGGCCAAGGAGTGGGATAGCAGGGTCAAATGGTGGATCCATTCCAAGTTTTCTAAGGAATCTCCACACTGCTTTCCAGAGTGGCTGCACCAACTTGCACTCCCACCAGCAATGTATGAGTGTACCCTTTTCCCCACATCCTCGCCAACACCTGTTGTTGCCTGCGTTCTTAATAAAAGACATTCTAATTGGGGTGAGATGAAATCTTAAGGTGGTTTTGATTTGCATTTCGCTTATAACGAGTGATGTTGAACATTTTTTCATAAATCTGTTGATTGCTTGTAGGTCCTCCTCTGTAAAGTGCCTGTTCATTTCCTTGGCCCATTTATTGACTGGGTTATTAGTGTTCTTGGTGTAAAGATTTTTGAGTACTTGGTAGATTCTGGAGATTAGTGCTCTGTCTGAAGTGTGTGTGGCAAAGATTTTTCTCCCACTCTGAAGGCTCTCTCTTCACATTGCTGATTGTTTCCTTTGCTGAGAAAAAGCTTTTTAGTTTGACTCTATCCCAATCAATGATTTGTGCTTTTGTTTCTTGCGCTTTGGGAGTCATGTTAAGGAAATCTGGTCCCAGGCCAACATGATGAAGATTTGGACCTATTTTCTCTTCTATTAGGTGCAGAGTCTCTGGTCTGATTTCTAGGTCCTTGATCCACTTTGAGTTGAGTTTTGTACAGGGTGAGAGTTATGGGTTTAGTTTCATTTTGCTGCATATGGATTTCCAATTTTGCCAGCACCATGTGTTGAAGAGCTATCTTTTCTCCATTGCATGTTTTTGCCTCCTTTGTCAAGTATGAGATACCTGTATTTATGTGGGTTTGTCTCTGTGTCCTCTATTCTGTACCATTGATCTGTCTATTTTGGTACCAATACCATGCTGTTTTTGTTACTATTGCTCTGTAGTATAGTTGAAGGTCTGGTATTGTGATACCCCCTGCTTCGCTCTTCTTGCTAAGGATAGCTTTAGCAATTCTGGGTCTCTTATTCCTCCAAATGAATTTCACGATTGCTTGCTCTATTTCTATGAGGTCCGTCATTGGGATTTTAATTGGAATTGCATTGAATTTGTATAGCATTTTTGGAAGTATGGCCATTTTGACAATATTAATTCTGCCTATCCAAGAACATGGGAGATCTTTCCATCTTCTCAGATGCTCTTTAACTTCTTTCTTTAGTGTTCTGTAGTTCTCAGTGTAGAGGTCTTTCACATCTTTTGTTAGATTGATTCCCAAGTTTTTTTTTTTTTTTTTTTTTTTTTTTTTGAGGTTAATGTGAATGGGGTAGTTTTTCTAATTTCTCTCTCAGAGGATGCATCACTTACAAATAAAAATGCATTAGATTTATGAGTATTAATTTTATATCCTGCTACTTTACTGAATTCATTAATGAGTTCCAGAAGTTTTCTGGTGGAATTCTTAGGATCTTCTAGATAGAGAATCATGTCATCAGCAAATAGGGATAGTTTGATCTCTTCTTTTCCTATTCGTATTCCTCTAATTTCTTTGGTCTGTCTAATTGCTCTGGCTAGAGTTTCAAGAACAATGTTGAATAGTAGTGGCGAAAGAGGGCATCCCTGCCTTGTTCCAGTTCTCAGGGGGAATGCTTTCAATTTTTCTCCATTTAGAATGATGTTAGCTGTGGGCTTAGCATAGGACTATCTCCCATTGTTTTACACTGGATTGAGAAATGATCTTTCACATTTACGTAATTTTCTTTTTTCTTTGTTCTCTGCATCTAGCAGCTTCTTTGAGTTAAGAGAATTTAAGACAGGGCAGAAGGCCTACGTGTACAGTTACGTCAACTGGCTTTTGTAATTAGCTAAATGCTCTTCTGGAAGACTTAGCCTTTCAAGATAACCACATTTCTATACAGGAAGTTCAAAAAATGTAACCAATTTTAAAGAACTGACAAAGGGAAGACAGAGATGGAATATCATGTAATTACTCACATATTTTAAGAGATTCATTTATTCATTGTTTTGTTTTTAGCAGTTATAATGAATTTCTGATTCTGGAAACCACATGTTCATTTACATCGTTCCTTCCAGAATGTACTGAAAAATGGTGATGTCACAAAGCTTACAGTTGTAGCAGGATGCGTTTGTGCAATTGCACATCTTGAAATAGCGCATAGAGCTAAGGTTAGGGAGTATGACTCAGGTGCAAAGAGGGACTGAAGAGGTGCCTGTCCTCAGAGAATGTCACCAGGCATTTAGGTATGAGAATTCGGAGTGCAGCCAGGGCTCACACTCTAGAGAAGGGAGGAAACAGAGCACCTAATCCACTTTGAAAAGCAGGGCATGCAAATCTCTAGATTCAGTACCAGAACTGAATAGGGACAGAGACCTTGAACATGATCAAAAAAAAAAAAAAAATCTGGCCTGGCAGAGCTGCTGTCCTTCATGATGAAAAGCACCAGTGGAAAATGACAGCCTTTGATGTATTGAGTCTAATTCTGGGGAGACATTTCCTCATCTGGCCAGTCCTGTGAGTTCCTGTGTCTGATGTACAGATGATCCTGCATGTGCATTTATGTGTCAGTCGGGGTGACCCTTCCCAGACACATGTCTCTCTTGACTTCCATGTGCACCTCTTCCCCTATGACTCTCCTGAGGATTCCTAATCATGGTTTTAGTTAGGGAAATAGAAGTCAGTGGGAGACCAATTCCAGCTCTAGAGGATAAAAAGCAGGTTTTGTATTTACAAATCATTTATTTATTTAACGCTCATTTCCTAAGTGCCTTTTATGTTCCAAGCACTGGTTTAAATACTGAGAATATATGTAGAGAGTGATACATAGCCCTTGCCCTTAGCAACTTATCATCCTTGGAAAGAAAGAAGAAACAAGCAAAAGCTTCACTTTAATATACTATTATAAATGCTGTATGTCAACTTGTGGATCTTTGTCCCTTGTGGACGGGGTAAGGCCAAAGAGTTAACCAATGCCCTCGGGAGAGCAAATTCCAGACCAGTCTCAAATTTATTAAAGAATTACAGCACTTTTATAGAAGAGGGGAGTCCGAGAACAAAGAACCAGTAGTGTAACATGATGGTCTGTAAGTATGGTCCAATTAGGAGTCACACAGCTTACCAAAGGGTGAAGGGAGAGAGGAGGAATAGCGAAGCTCACCTGGGGCAATGGCTATCGGCGGGTCAGGTTACTTGGGAGTTTTCTCCACAAACATGAACAATCCTGAGTGTTCAGTCAAGGATTTTACCTTTCCACAGCCTACGGATCATATACCTCAGTGGCTTCTTTCTGTATCCCCACAAGCTTAAAGTCTATGATCTTACTACACAACATATGATCTGTTGCAGCATCAGCAACAATTTTCTTCCCAAACATTAGTCACAACTTTAAGAAGATCATAACTGTGTTTACATTGTGAAAATAAATATAAATCAAAACACAAACTGAGTTTTGAGGACCCACTTTTTCTTAAATCATTTACCCTTCATAGTGTCCCAGTTTTCCCATAGAATTTCCTGTTTCACTGTATGCCACATGATCTTTTGTTGAAAATTGGGCAGTTGATGGTGATTAGAATGTGGCAACCCTGGATTTTCTCTCTTCCAAGCTATTTTTCAGCCCTATTACTCATTATGGATGTAATTCTGTGACTTTAAATTGTTTTCAGCTAATGCTTTGTCAGAGATTTATTTGAATGTCAAAAGCAAACAATCAAACAAACAAAAAATTAACAAAGACAAAGGTATGGAAAAGGGAGAGGAGGAGGGAGAGGGAGAGGGAGAGGGAGAGGGAGGGGGGACAGATTGCTTCTTGAGAGCAATGTTTGTTCTGCTGTTTTGGCTGGAAGTTCTACATAGATCTTTTTGGTCAAATTTGTATGTGATGATGCTTAAGTCCTCTTTATTATTCTTGCTGTTTTACTCATTATTACAAAAGGACTATTGAAGTCTACATTGTTTATTTCTCCCTTCAGTTGTGTTAATGTTTTCTTGATATAATTTGGAATGCTATGTCTGGCGTGTTTGTGCTTATTACTCTTTTGTTTTTTGTTTTTGTTTTTCTTGGCAGTGGGAATTGAAGCCAGGGGTGCTTAACCACTGAGCCACATCCCTGGAACTTTTTATTTTTTATCTTGAGACAAGGCATTGCTAAGCTGCTTAGGGCTTCCCTAGTTGCTGAGGCTGATCCTCCTGCTTCTGACTCTGGAGTTACTGGGATTACAGGCAAGCACCACTTGTGATGGGCTGACAAATTTGGCTCCATGGAAATGTTGCAGGCCAGGCTATATGGGAAATGACTAAACAGACTCCATCTTGCTCTGAGACTCCATCTTATGTAGGAAATGAACTTCTCCCATGGGAACGTCCCACCTCTGTACCCATCAACAGTTCTTTAGCTTCCTCCATGAGGACACCCCGCCTCTGTACCCATCATTAGTTACTTAGCATGATGTGTTTAATAATACAAAATGACAATTCTCATGTGATTCTTCTTTCTCCTAACACAATGCACCATGGGAACAGTGGTGTCAACAAGATTGTGTGAATGTTAGTAACCATTCTTTAGTTTGTACCTAGGTAAGGGTCATTTTGACCCACTTCCCCCTCTGCTGATGATTTTATGATGTAAGTTTATAAATTTAAATCATAGCAATGGACACTTACGATTGATGTGATTTTTGGTATAAGAATCCCTGCAACCCTGTGGTCAGGGCTGTTCTCCCAATAGCAATTTTTGGGGCATTGAGAGAGACAGTCAGCCGACTGGCTAATAAAGACTCTCAAATTTGAACTTCTCAGTGATGAATGCTCTGTTATTAAGTTGTGCCCCATAGCACACTGTGCCTAGGTATATGCTAATAACTTTCATATTTTCTAGGAAAATTGACAATATTTTAAGTCTTTTTGACCCTTGTACTAGTTTTTGACTCAAGGTCTATTTTGTGTGACAGTGTACTCCCCCCACCTCTCCTTTGGGTACAATATGCATGGTTGCATATGCATGGTTACAACAGTTTCTTCCATCCTTTATCTTTCAAACTTCTTGTGACTTTGGATCTCAATTTTGTCTGCTATAGATAGCATATTATTAGATTTTGCTTTCAAAAAGTCCATTCTGCTAATCTCTGTATTGTTTGATCTATTTTATGTTAAATATAAAGGATAAGGAAGCTTACCTTTGTGGTTTTGTAAGAGTTGAGGGTCCTTATCTGACAAGTTTGGAAGTAGAAGTGTTTTGAATTTTGATTTTTTTTTTTTAAATCTTGTAATCTTTTCATGGTGATGGAACCTAAGTTTAAACATGAAATTGATTTATATATGATCTACACTTTTTTACCACATAGTCTGAAGGTAAATTTATATGATATTTCAATAATTTTGTTTGTGAAACGAAATTTGATGGTGTGGAATTTTTCCACTTGGGCATTGTGTTGACACTCAAAAAGTTTCAGGTTCTGGACCATTTTGAATTTTGGACCTTTGGATTACAGATGCCCAATCTGTATTTATTTCCCATTTAAGTCTTATTTCTTCCTCAGTTTCTCCATACCTGCTTTCTTTTTTTCTAGTTTGGCAATTTGACTCCTCTTTCTGTATATATATAGTTAGTTAATATAATATAATATAATATATATATATATATATATATATATATATATATATATATTATTTTCTGGTAGTTTCCTGGGAATAGCAATTAACATTCTAATTTTATAATAATCTAGCTTGAAATAATAGAACTTGTCTTCAACAGCATGCAAAATTTTTTTCTTATATAGCGAAGGTAATAAAAAGTGGTGTTACAAAAAAATCAAATTTGCAAATTTTTATTTTTTTATTTTTTTTTTAATTTTTACAGACTTCATTTTGATTCATTGTACACAAATGGGGTGCAGCTTTTCATTTCTATGGTTCTGCATGATGTAGATTCATACCATTCGTGTAATCATAAATGTATATAGGGTAATGATGTCTGTCTCATTCCACCATTTTTCATACCCCGCCCCCTTCTCCCTCTCATTTCCCTCTTCAGAATCTAAAGTTCCTCGATTCTTCTATCACCCCCCAAACCCTAACCCAATTATATATCATCACTCACTTACCAGGGAAAACATTTGGTCTTTGGTTTTTTGGGATTGGCTTATTTCACTTCACATGATATTCTCCAATTCCATCTATTTATCTGCAAATGCCATAATATTATTCTTTATGACTCAATAATATTCCATTGTGTATATATACCACGTTTTTTTTAGCCATTCATATGTTGACGGGCTCTAGTTTGGTTTCATAGTCTAGCTATTGTGAATTGAGCTGCTATAAACATTGATGTGGTTGTATTTGTGTAGTATGCTAATTTTAAGTCATTTGAGTATAAACCAAGGAGTAGGATATCTGGGTCAAAAGGTGGATCCATTCCAAATGTTCTGAGGAATCTCCACACTGCTTTCCAGAGTGGCTGTACCAATTTGCAACTCCACCAGCAATGTAAAAGTGTGCCTTTTTCCCCACAGTCACGCCAACATCTGTTATTGTTTGTGTTCTTGATAATGGCCATTCTAATTGGAGTAGATGAAATCTTAGAGTTGTTTTAATTTGCATTTCTCTAATTACTAGAGATGTTGAACACTTTTTCATATATTTATTGATTGCCTGTACATCTTCTTCTGTAAATAGACAGGCAGACCAATGGTACAGAATAGAAGACACAGAGACAAACCCACAAAAATACAGTTACCTCATACTAGACAATGGAGCCAAAAACATACAATGGAGAAAAGATAGCCTGTTCAACAAATGGTACTGGGAAAACTGGAAATCCATATGTAGCAAAATGAAATAAAACCTTTATCTCTTACCCTGCACAAAACTCAATTCAAAATGGATCAAGGACTTAGGAATTAGACCAGAGATTCTGCACCAAATACAAGACAAAGTAGGCCTGAATCTTCATCATGTTGGCTTAGGATTCGACTTCCTTAACAAGACTTCCAAAGTACAAGAAATCAAAGCAAGAATCACTAAATGGGATGGACTCAAACTAAAAAGCTTTTTCTCAGCAAAGGATACAATCAATAATGTGAAAAGAGAGCCTACAGAGTGGGAGAAAATCTTCTCCATGCACACTTCAGAGAGAGCACTAATCTCCAAAATTTATAGAGAACTTAAAAACTTTACACCAAAAATACAAAGAACCCAATCAATAAATAGGCCAAGGATCTGCGTGAAAATTTCTTTATACAGCATTTACTTGGTCATTGCTAACTTTTGTCTTTCAGAGTTCTCACAATTTTTTTTTTCCAATAATTTCTTCTTGTTTTTGAAATAGTATGTGCCATGACAGGAATTTGGACCTATCCATTACATAATTTTGCTGACATCTTTTCTTTCCCTACATTTTTCTTTTTCATTTTCTCTAGTAGACAATTAAAATGACTAATGTAAAACTGAAAAATCTCTGGAAATTTTTACTGTGCATGTAAGAAAACCTTTAGGATGAAAAACTAGACAAATAGTTCTTAGACTTGACATCAAAACATGGACCACATATGTAAGTTGGATTTCACCAAATGAGAACAAACAATTTTTCTTCTCCATGAAAGACTGTGTTATAAAATGAGAAATCAATCTACAGACCAGGAGAGAATATTTTCAAACCAATACCCATCTGAGGACCAATCTGTTGAATATATTAAAAACAAAGCTCAGTACTAAAAACACAAAGAATCTAATTGGAAAGAGGAAAAAAGTGTGAAGAACATTTCATTAAAGAGATATGTGCAAACAAGTAAGCACATGAAAAGATGTTCAGCATCACTTGCATTAGAGAAATGCAAATTAAGCCTACACAGCCAAT
This sequence comes from Glaucomys volans, assembly GCA_020662805.1. Lineage (NCBI taxonomy): Eukaryota > Metazoa > Chordata > Mammalia > Rodentia > Sciuridae > Glaucomys > Glaucomys volans. The sequence continues at coordinate 3,018 of JAJEJO010044285.1, read as the reverse complement.
AGAATGTCTAAAAAACACTGTTAACAACAAGTCCTGCAAGACTGTGGAAACATTGGAGCTCACACACTGTCATAAAATGGCCAAATTGTAAAATGCAAAATTTCCACATTTTTTATAAAGTGTTCACGCTGGAAAAGAGACAGAAGTGTCCTATAAAATTTATGTGTAATTGTTTTACATCCAAGCATTTGCACTCTTGAGTATTTATCTCACAGAAAACTTTTATATGAAACCTAGACAAGAATTTTCATAGTAGCTGTGAATAATAACTCTGAACTATAAATAACTCATATTTCTTTCAACAACTAAATGTATAAACACACAGTGGCACATTGATACCATACTAATGAAAAAAATTTTACTAAAAATGTAATAAACTGCATGAATTCTCAGGAAATTACATGTAGGAAAAATCCAGTTCTTAAGGGTTAAAGTATTATTTAACTCTATCACATTTTCAATGATAAAGTTTTAGAAAATGGGGAGAAGAGTAGAGGTTGCCAGAGTCTGAGGTTGGAGGTTTGTAGGCAGAGAAAAGGTGAGTATTGGTAAAAGGTAACTTGAGGAATCCTTGGTGTAAGGGACCTGTCTTCTGTTGTCTTGGTTCTGTAAGTGAATGCACACAAATGAGTATAAGGAGGAGTGGGTAAATCTGAAATCTGATTAAGATTAGTAGAGTCTGTCACAGTCAATACCCTAGTTGTGACATAGTAATATTACCATAGGAACTGTGGTTTTACAAGGAATTATCATAGGAATAAACTGGAAAATTGAGACATAGATTTCCCTGCATTGTTTCTTATAAGTGCATGTGAATCTACAGTTGTCTTACTAAAATTTTAATGAAAAATATTTTTAAATTGGCAAAATGTTGAAGAGCAATGTCATCAAGAAAAATATAGTAAACTAATAATATCATGAAAAATGCTCTGCATAATTTATCATTTGAGGAATACAAATTAAACCTCAATGATATACCACTGTGCAGTTACTAGAGTGGCTATAAATTTAGAAAGACAAACAACAGTAAGTGTTGGCAAGGTTCTGTAGAAACCAGTACATTTGTGTATTACTGGCAGGAATGTAAAGTGATACAGCCACTTCAGAAAAATAGTTTGGCAGTTTCTTAAAACTTTAAGAATAATCATCACATACAACCTAGCTATAATTCATATTTAAGTGTCCTTTGAAAGAAACTGAAAATAGATTCCCACAAAAAGACTGATTTACAAACGCTTATGACAGCATTATTATTAACATTCTAAAAGAAGAAACAACCACCTGTTAACTGAATTAACAATCTTTGATAAAACTATACAATGCAATAATACTCAGTGATCAAAAAGTGAATTACTGATACATTTTACAACATGAAATGGTAGTAAAAATATTATATTCAGTGAAAGCAAGCCATGTTCATAATATCACAGAACATTATGATTTTGAAAAGGAAGATAGAATTTATGAATGCGGGTGTATGAAGTTCTAGTGAAACTGCTTTAGAGTGGAAAACATCAGCATAGTAGCTTTATTAGGGTAAACTGGGCAAGAGAATGAAGTTATTTTCTGGAAAAGTAGAAATATTTGATATCTTGACAATTTTCTAAAACTTTGCAAAGGCACATGGGACATTTGCATATTTTACTTTGTAAATTCTACCTCAAAATGCATAAACAAATATTAAACTGAAGTTAATGATATGCATAAAGATGATGCATAAAGATAAGTTTATGGGTGAAAAGTGCTGATGTTTATAACTTACTTTGAGATCTGGAAAAAATAAAGTAGATTGATTGATACAGGAATACATGAATGAGCAGATATGTGGATCTGCAAATAACACAAAATGTTAATTATAAAATCCAAAGAGTTCTGTTATAGTTTATATATGGTGTCCCCCAAAAGCTCACATATGGGACAATGCAAGAAGGTTTGAGGAGAAATGAGTGAGTTGTGAGAGTCTTAGTCCAATCAGTGAGTTAATCCCCTCAGAGGGATTAACTGAGTAGTAACTGAAGTGCTGGGGTGTGGCTGGAGGATGTAGGAATCAGGGCATGGCCTTGGGGTATCTTTCTGAATCTGTAGAGTGAAGCTTTTTTCTCTCTGCTTCCTGATCACCATGATGTGACCTGCTTCCCTCCAACACGATGTTCAGCCTCACCTCGAGCCCCAAGGAGGGGAGCTGGCCTTCTATGGACTAAGACCTCTGAAACCATGAGCCCTCTAAAAAACTTTTCCTCCTCTACAATTGTTCTGATCAGATGTTTTAGGCACAGCAGTGAAATAGCAGATTAAAACAAGTTATTTCTATTGATCTGTTATCTTTAAATATTTTTGTAATACATTGTTGGGTAAAAACAACCCAACACTACAGAATTCTTTCTATTCATCTGTGTCTTTGAATGTTCTTAGGACAAAATGTAGGTGGAACAGAATCCAACAGGCATGCTCCCACTAGTAATAATTGGTAGTTTATCAGGAAATTGTGCTTAAGACACATTTATCCCTTAACATATTTGATGAATGCAGGAATATTTCCATTTGTGGGAGGGAGCCACTTTTAATTTCTAAAAAGTCCTTGATATCACCCAATGTCTTGTGTAATGCTATTATTTAAACCATTAAGAACTTAGTATTGCTATACTGAATGTCCAGAGTTTCAGACAAATGATGGAAAAAAAGATGACTGTGGTGGTAGCAAATGAAGTGGGCTTCTCCAGGATGAAATTTTAAAATGTTCTCCTTGATTCTCATTTTATGCTTCAGAGTTTCTGGTTTACTTAATTTAATTGAAGGTAAATATGATACCTGGAACAAGCATTTTGTGGATTATTATTTAATTTTTACATTTTAAAGTCATAGTATAATACAAAAGAAATCTGTTAAAATATATATAAAAAAAAAACATGCCCAAATTTTATACTTTGTTTCATAGTATTTAATTTAAGCACCTAAGTATTTTTTTCTTTTTTAAAACCATTTTGTAGTCTTCAAAAATGTGTTTTAATAAATTTCAAT
>JAJEJO010044277.1:0-10144 GCA_020662805.1 Glaucomys volans | reverse complement strand
CTTTCTTTCTGGTCTAAAATATAATCTATTTTGCAGAGAGTTCCATAAGCAACTGGGTAAGATGGGCATTCAGCTGCCACTGGGAAAAATATTCTGTAGCTGCCTTTTAAGTCTATTTGCCTTAAAGTATGACTTAACTTCAATAATTTTGTTTTCTTTCTGTCTGTACTTTATGGCATGAACTGTTGGTGAAATCACCAAGTATTCTTTTATTAGATTCTTATGACCCCATGTCAAGCTTATATATATATATGTATGTGTGTGTGTGTGTTTGTGTTTATGCCCCCAAATCCAAAATTTGGGGCATAAACTTTTACTATCATAAATTTCATGTTGGTTTTCTCTCTTCACTGATATGTAGTGATCTTTGTCTTTTTTAAGTAATATTGGCTGGAAGTCTGTTTAAATTTTATAATTTTTTTAATTTTTACAGACTGCATTTTGATTTATTGTACACAAATGGGGTACAACTTTTCATTTCTATGATTGTGCATGATGTAGATTTATACCATTCATGTAATCACACATGTCCATACGGTAAAGATGTCTGTCTCTTTCCACCACTTTTCATACCCCACCTCCTCCCCCTTCTCATTTCCCTCTATGTAATCTAAAGTTCTTCCATTCTTCTCTCACCCCACTCCCCAATTCAATTATATATCATCATCCACTTATCAGGGAAAACATTTGGTCTTTGGTTTTTTGGGATTGGCTTATTTCACTTATCATAATTATCTCCAATTCCATCCATTTATCAGCAAATGCCATATTATTTACTCTTTATGGCTGAATAATATTCCATTATGTATATATGCTATAATTTCTTTAGCCATTCTTCTGTTGAAGGCATCTAGTTTGTTTCTGCAGTCTAGCTATTTTGAATTGAGCTGCTATAAAACATAGAACGGAGAAAAGAGAGCCTGTTCAACAAATGGTGCTGGGAAAACTGGAAATCCATATGCAGTACAATGAAATTAAACCTCTATCTCTCACCCTGCACAAAACTCCACTCAAAATTTATCAAAGACTTAGAATTAGACCAGAGAGCCTGCATCAAGTAGAAGACAAAGCAGGCACAAATCTTCATCATGTTGGCTTAGGATCAGACTTCATTTACAAGACTTCCAAAGTAAAAGAAGTCAAAGCTAGAATCAATAAATGGGATGGATTCAAACTTAAAAGCTTTTTTTTTTCAGCAAAGGATGCAATCAATAATGTGAAAAGAGAGCCTACAGAGTGAGAGAAAATCTTTTCCACACGCTCTTCAGATAGAGCACTAATCTCCAAAATTTATAAAGAACTTACAAAAGTTTACACCAAAAAGACAAAGAACCCAATCAATAAATGGGCCACGGAAGCAGGCAAACACTTTGCAGAAGAAGATGTACAGGTTAATAAATATATGAAAGATTAATAAACATATGAAAAAATGTTCAACATCTCTAGTGATTAGAAAAATGCAAATTAAACCCACTCTAAGATTTCATCTTACTCCAATTGGAATGGCCATTACCAAGAACACAAACAATAATAGATGCTGGCAGGGCTGTGGGGAAAAAGACACACTCGTGCATTGCTGGAGGAGTTGCAAATTGGTGCAGCCACTCTGGAAAGCAGTGTGGAGATTCCTCAGAAAATTTAGAATGGACCCACCTTTTGACCCAGTTTTCCAACTCCTTGGTTTATACCCAATGGACATAAAATTAGCATACTACATTAACACAGCCACAGCAATGTTTATAGCAGATTAAGTGTGTTTTTTAATCTTTTTGACCAGCTTACTTTTGGATTCGATTTTAATGGAATTCATTTACATCCTTGCACTTGCAGCCTTCAGGTGTCTTTGCCTTAAGGTCAGTTTCCCGTAGGCAACATAGAGTGGGTCTCAGTTTTTAAGAGATGGCAGTCTACATGTGTTACTAAGAGAATTGATTCCATGTACTTCCACTATTTTGTAGAGAGGGATGTATGGCTTTCTGTTGGGCTGGTTTATTGCTAATGCTTCCTTAAATCCTAATTCTCATTTGCTTATCTGTTCTTTTAATGAGATTTATTAATTCCTGAGGGTCTGTTGATTGTTCTAATCTTCTTTTCAATGCAGATCCCTTTAGGTATCTTTTGTAATGCTGGCTTAGTTGTTGTGAGTTCTTTCCATTTATGTTTTTCTTGAGAAGTATTTATTTCTTCTTTGATACTGAGAGACAGTTTTGAAGGACAGAGGAAGAATGGTTCTATATTTGTGCCTCTAAAGTCTTCAAACACATTATACAAGACCTTTTGCACTTTGTGTATCTGAATTTTTTTTCTGACTCAGGTTGTTAAATTGCTGGACAGCACAGCCTGCTTTTCCTCCCCCTTCCACACAGGGCCACCACATGTCCCCAAGGAGGCCACAGTCTATCCCTTTCTGCAATTCTGTTTATATTCTTAAAACTGACATTTCTGCTCTTCTCCTGGCCACCAGCCCTTGGAGACACCCACCAGCTCTTCCCATGTCTTCCTACCTCATCGGGTCACTGCAGAACTGAGCTTTCCATTCAGCCTTGAAGGGCAGCAGATGTGCCCTGTGTTTCTCTGCCTGGCCACTTTCAGAACACACTTGCACTGAATTATTGGTATTTCCTTCAAAGTATGACCCAGCCAGAGCCCTACCATTTCCCTCTCCATCACAGTAGCAATGGTTTCTTACACCACTTTCCTATTGGAAGCATTCTCATGTGTCCATCTCTCATTGTATTTTCCAGTCCAGTCTTCTGCAAGGCCATGGTGCCTTTTGCCCAAATCATATAGTTAATAGGCTTCCAGTCCACAGGATGCTCACAGGGCTATTGATAAGTGAGTGAAGATCTGAGATATCTTCCAAATTCCCCTTCAGTGGTGGCCTTACCTCATTGGTCTCCACCTCTTTGTGCAAAAGGGCTTCAGAAGAGTCTTGAAAATCCCATCAATCTGAGAGGGTGTGTTCCCAGCTGAAGACCTGATTAGGCTCAGTGTGTGTGAAGTCAGGTGTGTCCCTGGAATTGGCCACACCTGGTGGCCAATTGGTGGTTTACCACCTGATTGGTCCTATATAAAGGGAAGTCAAGCAGAGACTTTTCCCAGAGAAGAGGCACTGAAGAGCCCAGAGACTGGGAGAGGAGCAAGTGCCCACTCACCTGAGGCTGGCTTCTCCATCAGCTCCAGCTCTTATTTCCTGGTGAGTTCTCCAGACCATGGGATGAGAGCCTCATTGCCTCTCAGTGAGACAAATCCCATCTCTCTAGGCCTTTAGACCGTCAGAGAAGATTTTATGATCTCTAAATTTTACTGTTTCAACAGGGACTTCTCACTCTTTTTGTTTTGACTATGAGGGAACCATTTCCCTTTGTCTTGATTCTATTGCATTTTTATTTGTTTTTTTAGTTTCCTCTTCCTTGATTTTCCATCTGTGCTACTTCTAAGAACCAGTAATGAGTGGTGATAAAGTTAAAAGACATAATTGAAATGGAAATGGATTAATTTGTACTAGTAATACTTCTCATTTGCGATGCTGAGATAGGAGGATTGCAAGGTCCAGGTCTTCCTAGGCAATTTACCAGAGTCTTCTGCAACTAAGGGAGACCCTGTCTTAAAATCAAAATACAAAAATCACTGGGGATATGACTGTATACACCATTGTTAGGTTCAGATACAAAGTACCAGATACAAAGTACAAAAACTAAAAAAGCTTTTCTGATTCAAATCATAGGTTTCTATTCAGAATTATTAAATAATTTCACCCTTCATCCTATGTTTTTCCATTTGCCACATTGTTATAGCAACAGAGAACAGTTTAAAATGTTGTGTTCCCCACACAACATCAATCACAGGGTGATTCTCCAGCGCCATTGGGAGAGTCAGCCTCACCCCAATCCCAAATCCCCTCCCTATAGCCTACCCCAATCCCTTCCCCTCCCTATAGCCCACCTCAATCCCTTCCCCTCCCTATCGCCCCACCCTAAGCCCTTCCCTTGCCCTATAAAAATTGGTAACCAAAGAACTAAAGTGCAATTTCCCTGGCACACCCCTTTTAGGTGTAAGGGTAATCGTCACTGGCCAGCTAAAATAAAGGTTTCTTTAGGCTTTACGAGATCAGCTTGGAAGATTTTATTTTCTTTGGGTCCAACATTTGGAGGTTTCACTGAGATTTGATTTCTCCAAGCCCTCACGCCTAAATTTGGCCTCCTGCGATTGTTGCCTGGGAGTCCTAGCCTGAGTAGAGGGGAGCTCCTGAGAGACGTGCCTCAGCTTCACTCTTGGGCGGACCCCAGCCCATCTTCATGGTGCTCTTCTGGAAGATGCCACCTGGTATCCTGTTTTGGTGCGTTGACTATCTGTACCTGGGGGATGTGGTCAGACTGGACGCAGTTGCTTACACCAGTCTGAGGTCAGGGTGAGACATCACTCTTGGTCCCTGGTAGGCCTCCTAGTGAGGCCTAGTCTGGTGAACTACCTTGTGGGTTCAATCTGGTGGGCCCCCCTGTGAGCCCAGTCTGGTGGGCTGCATTGGGCCTACCCTGGTTGGCTGTTGTCTGTCTGTCTGTATTCGCCTTGTTAGTCTGGTCATGGCCAAGTGGGGTCCGCTTGGCTTGGCTGCCACAGGGCTGGCTAGCAGCATAACCACTGTGTGACTTCCGGCATGGCCACCACCTGGGGCCTGGGCCGCTCAGCTGCCACCTGTGGCTTGGGCCTAGACCAGTAGGCCTTTGTGCAGAGTCTGGTAGGACCTCTGTGTGGGCCCAGTCTGGTAGGCCTCATGGGGACTAATCTGGTCGATGTCTCTGTCTGTATTTGTTTTGTCTGGTTCATGGCCATTTGTATTTTCTGTGTTTTGGCTTTGTGTTCTGTGTTGCATCTCTCCAGGACAGTCTGTTATGGGACAGGATCAGTGAACTGTGTGCTCCACTGTTCTAACTTGTTTTTTAGATAATTTTCAGGATTTCAAAGACTGCACCACTGGACTTTAGTTAATGGATGTAACTTAAGAAAGTTTTGCAAATCAGAATGACCCACTTTTGAGGTTGATTGGGGTCCTCAGGGCATTGGGCAGCCAAACCATCCAGACTGGGTGCCTTACATTCAAATTTGGATTATATCTTGAGCATTGTCTTTCAGATTCTGCATCCTCTAGGTCGAGAACTAGGAGAGGCTGCACTGGTATGGTGGCAAAGGCCAGACCAGACTTAAATGCAGCTCTCGCTGCTACCAATCCCTCAAGACTCAGGTAACTCTGACAAAAGCCATTTCCAAATCTAGGGGCTGAAGGAGGGAGAAGATGACTGAGGGGCACCCATCTTCTCACCCTCCCGAGGGGGAGAAGGAACCAGGTCCAATCCCCACCCAGTGTTACAGCACCCCCAGAGCGAATTGTTTTACAATATATAAATGACATGTGCCTCCACCCAGGAGGAATAACAAAAACCTGTTAGAGAGCTTTTAAGCATTCAAACCCTGTCCTGATAAAAATGGTTAAAGGGCCTGAGATATCAGATATCTGCTGGACCCAAATCTCAAGTAAAACTTATATTGAAATGATAATAGAGGAAGCAGAAATATCAGTAGGAGAGCAATTTCCAACCCAAGGGGAAAAAATAAAAACCAAAAGTGTGTTTTATTTGAGAATAACTAACTGCCGGCCAAGTACTTGTTGAGCTCATAACTTTTGGTCAGTCCTTAGTTTATTCAACTTAGATTTTTGAACATCTTGTTACATTGCAATGGATATTAAACACCTACACGGCCTTTGTTTAAGTGTATATTTTGTCCAAAATTCATGTACATGATATTAGAGTTTAGCATAGAGAACGCTAAAGAAAAAAATGGATCCAGGTATATTTGATTCATGTGATTAAAAAGGTTCAATTTAAATTTGGTAAATAAATGAAGGTAAAATATATCTAACCTCAAAAGTCTGTAGGTGGCCAATTAAAAAAAGAAATGTTGATGTCTATAAATGTGTAACATCAATTGTTTTTTTAGGACTTTTCCACAGGAAAGAAATGGCAAATACTATTCAAAATACATGTCTGATCTTGATTATTATAAGTAAATAAGTAAATTAGAGTTAATAAATTACACCTTAAATTGCATGGGGTAACATGCTTTAGCATTATTGGTGTTTTCATGGATTGGTAAATAAAGGGATTTGGAATTGTTTTGTATCATCCCTGAGAGCAAAATTACTAAGAGTGAAATCCTAATAATTTATCTAAATTCAGAAATTTCATAGGAGTTGTTTTAGAGTACGAACAAGGAAGGAGTCAACAGATGGGAAAGGAAAAGTGGAAAGTTCTAGGTATGAAAATATATTCAGCAAAAGGAAAAGGAAAACATTTCTGGGTAAAAATGTCTGTTTGTAGGTAAAGAGCAAATTCCAACAAGTTTTTGTGTAACTAACTAGTTATATGTATGTGAGACCATCAATTAGAAACTGTTTAAAGTTTTCCCCTAAGGTCAAATGTTAATGGACTAATATAAATCAAAGTGTAATCAATATGTTAAAATGACAAGGATTTCTTTAAGTTTTATTCTTTATTGTGGTTAAATAACTGGTAGGGTATTGTGCTGTGTTGCAGAGTCTAGGATTTTTTTTTTGAAAAATTAGGTTTGGTTGCTCTTTGTATATTCATGTGCCCATGCTTTCAGGGTTCGCAGGTCTTTAGAGCAGGGAATTTGTCGGGCTGCTGTTCTCCATGTTAGACTTGTCTGTGTTGGTAGTTTCAGGCTGGTGGGAATGGCAAATTTTATTGGGGACTTATTTTTATCATTTAATATTCTGTAACAGAACCTGCTATCAATAGGGTATATGCAAATTTGTTACATTTACACTGAGATTTGTTACTTTTTACACTGAGGGTATATGCAAATTTGTTACTTTTCACACTGAGATCAATAGGGTATATGCAAATTTGTTACTTTTTACACTATTTACACTGATTTGTTACTTTTTACACTGCATTTAAATATATTTAAATGCAAGTGTATTTAAAGTTAGTAAGAGCCTGATTTGTTAAAAGGTTAATATTATGAAACAAAAAAATTTCGTCACTTTGCCACACAACAGGAAAGTTAAACCTCTCAGCCTTTTCCTTGATTTGTTTTAAATACAATACATTGTGTTAACAACTATTCACATAGATTCAGGAGACAATACATGTAAACTGTGTAAAATGATGTCCTAAGAGGAGGCAAAAATAACTTCAAACCTGGAACACTCTGCCTAAGTTTGTAAAAAGCCCTGCCTTACCTGAAGTAAGGGTCTGCCTCCCACCCTGCTACAAGTCAGAATGTTTCCAAAATAAGTCAGCTTTCAGCTCATTTAAGGTTATATTCAAAAGATTGTTTTTGTTGTAAAATTACTGTGATATCAAATAGGAAATATAATATATAACTCAGGCAGGATTTAGGATGACAATTCCACAAACTAGATATGTTTTTACTGTTGTTAATTATTTTGTATTTTCCTTGTAAACTCTATGGCTGATGCCAGATTAATGTTTTGAAGAAGTGTACTAAGCCATCACCTATGAAATAGGTGAGATAATAACTGGTGAAACTGGCTTGCTTGGTGTTTAAGATCAAACTTAAGGATTGAGATTAAAACAAAGGGGCCAAGAAAACCATTTTTGGTTCTTGCCCTCAGCCTGCATCCAGATAATGAGAGAGCTTCTCTAAGGAATTTTGCAACTCGAGGTCAACACTGCTGCCTTCACCACTGCCAGAATTAAGAGTTTTCATCCATGCAGAGAGTGGGCAAAAGACACCACCTGGTTTCTTTGTTGTTCAGAAGGCATCACTGTGTCCAAAGCGGAGGAAACACTGGCTGCCATTGGCCTCCAGGTTTTGGGAACTGCCACAGCCAGAGCACAAGAGCCACTGGGGCCCAGATGCCATCACCACCAGAGCTCGGAATTGTCCAGGACAGAACCCAATCTGAGTGGATTCTTCTCAATAACCCATGCATTCCAGGCTTGTCCCCCAGAGTTGGAGACACAGGAGAGATTGCTGAGAACAAGGAGGTGCAACAGTGGGCCCCTGCCCTCCTGGGGCTGATGGCCCCAGCCCTGCTGGGGCTGATGGGAGTGAGCAGGGACCAGCTTCCCTTTGCCATGAATGGAAGCAAAACGCTGTCAGCTGTGCACAAGGCAAAAGCCACTGCCTTGGAGCTGCTGAAGTCCATGAGGAGCGCTGCTGCCTGCCCCAGAATGCAGAGGCTGCTGGAATGAAGGAGCTGCTTAAATGCAGGAGCTGCCACCACCCAAGCACAGGAACAAAATTAAGAAGCTACTCTCAAATTCCCCACGAGTGACCCCTGTGAGAACTTGGCTGACTCTTAAGAGACAGGAACACATCAATTTGAACAACTTGATCTTAAACACCTAGCAAAACAGTTAAAACCAAGCCAAACCATAGACATTCTTGGGCATTTAAAAGAAACAATAGCTTAGTGTAACTTAACATATTCTTGTGTTAGCCCCTAGAATAGGACTGGAGGCTACAAAAGAGAGATCCTTAGGCAAATGTACCTGATAACTCAAGTTCCCAAATAAAGACCTCAACCTCTCCAGCCTTTGATAGGCCTTGTTATGGGAACAACTTCTCAGTTCTTCTGCCTGGTGAGAGATTGACTTCTACCATGTCAAGATATTCTGTATTAATCTCATTTTGGTACTTATGTCATTTTGTTTCTCTCTCATAGAAGCACCCACCCCAGATGACTTTACAACCTGCTCTTCCCAAGCAGACTTCTACTCCTCATTGACCCGATTTCTAAAAGGAACTTCAAACTGCTTCCCCAGACTCTGCCCCCTTCCAGCTCAAAGCAGCAAGAGTGGTCAGCACTCCCTCTCGTTACAGCAGTAAAAAGTTCCTAATTAAGAACAGGCAGTTAGTGTAAAATAAGAAATCTGGTCAAACTGAGGAATGGAACCCATCAGAGTCTGGGAAGTTGGAAACTGAAAAACCACTAGTTTCCTAAACAAGGATTTGTTAATGTGGATAAGACCAGTGGGGAATGTTATAGCAACAGAAAACAGATTAAAATGTTATGTTCCCCAGGGAGATTCTCCAGTGCCATTGGGAATGTCAGCCTCACCCCAATCCCAAATTCTCTCCCTATAGCCCACCCAATGCCTTCCCCACTCTATAGCCCACCTCAATCCCTTCCCTTCCCTATAGCCCCACTCTAAGCCCTTCCCTTGCCCTATAAAAGTTGGCAACAAAAGAACGAACATGCGATTTACCTGGCATACTGCTTTTAGGTGTAAGGGCAATCATCGCAGGCCAGCTAAAATAAAGGCTTCTTTTGGCTTTACATGATCGGCTTGGATGACTTAATTTTTTGGGGTGCAAGAGCATCATCATAGAAGAACTGGATGTTGAAAATCTTGCAAACCTGGGTTTTTGTCACAATCCAATATGAGATGGTTGGATTTTCCATTTATATTATTGACAGGCTTACATTGTTTTCTAACTTAGTGTGTATTTAAAGCTATAGTTGTGACCTTGAGATGTGCTATCTGCTTTATATATCTGTATTGCTAGAATATAAAAGGAATGATAGAAGAACCACTCGGGCTATGTGCACTGTGAGTCCCCAGCTTTGGCAAGAGGTCCCATCCCAACTTTGCTGCTGAGAAGTAGGAGGTCCCAGTGTTATTTTTGCAAAAAGCTCTGTCCTTTTTCCTGATGCAAATCCAATAATGAGGAGATGGTCTTGAAAAAAGAGGAAAAAGGCAGTTTATTGTTTTCCTAGCAAAGGAAAAATACAGGCAACTCCTGTCCTAAAGGCTGTGATTCTGCCCCTATACGGGGACTTTAAGGAGGTGACACAAAGGTTACATTGCAGTTGCTCCTTCTCTGGAGTTCCAATTCACTTGTTAATTGGTGGTCATCATTTCTGAGATTCACAATGTCTGGATTACTTCCTTCCTCTGGTGGGTGTGTACTTATGGTCAGATAACCCTACCTAGGATGGGAAAGAAAGATAATCATGTTTCCCCTGAGATTAGGGAGGAGGAAATATTAAGGAGGAGCAGTGAGAAAAAGAAAGAAACATCCTTTTTAAAACTAAGTTGTGGTGGCAGATCAGCAAGGGTTATATTCAAAGCAGAAAGTGGACCTCCAT
>JAJEJO010044273.1:0-12969 GCA_020662805.1 Glaucomys volans | reverse complement strand
GTTGAACATTTTTTTATAAATCTGTTGATTGCTTGTAGATCTTCCTCTGTAAAGTGTCTGTTCATTTCCTTGGCCCATTTATTGATTGGGTTATTAGTGTTCTTGGTATAAAGATTTGTGCATACTTGGTAGATTCTGGAGATTAGTGCTCTATCTGAAGTGTGTGTGGCAAAGATTTTCTCCCACTCTGAAGGCTCTCTCTTCACATTGCTGATTGTATCCTTTGCTGAGAAAAAGATTTCTAGTTTGACTCTATCCCAATCATTGATTCGTGCTTTTATTTCTTGAGCTTTGGTAGTCATGTTAAGGAAATCTGGTCCTAGGCCAATATGATGAAGATTTGGACCTATTTTCTCTTCTATTAGGTGCAGATTCTCTGGTCTGATTTCTAGGTCTTGATCCACTTTGAGTTGAGTTTTGTACAGGGTGAGAGATATGGGTTTAGTTTCATTTTGCTGCATATGGATGTCCAGTTTTCCCAGCACCATTTGTTGAAGAGACTGTCTTTTCTCCATTGCATGTTTTTGCCTCCTTTGTCAAGAATGAGATACCTGTATTAATGTGGGTTTGTCTCTGTGTCCTCTATTGATTGTCCTCTCTTATTGACCTCTGTACCATTGACCTACCTCTCTATTTTGGTGCCAATACCATGCTGTTTTCATTACTATTGCTCTGTAGTATAGTTGAAGATCTGGTATTGTGAAACCCCCTGCCTCGCTCTTCTTGCTAATGATTGCTTTAGCAATTCTGGGACTCTTATTCCTCCAAATGAATTTCATGATTGCTTGCTCTATTTCTATGAGGTCCATCACTGGGATTTTAATTGGAATTGCATTGAATTTGTATAGCATTTTTGGAAGTATGGCCATTTTGACAATATTAATTCTACCTATCCAAGAACATGGGAGATCTTTCCACCTTCTCAGATGCTCTTTAACTCCTTTCTTTAGTGTTCTGTAGTTCTCATTGTAGCGGTCTTTCACTTCTTTTGTTAGATTGATTCAAAGTATTTTTTTTTTTGAGGTTAATGTGAATGGGGTAGTTTTCCTAATTTCTCTCTCAGAAGATGCATCACTTACGAATAAAAATGCATTAGATTTATGAGCATTAATTTTATATCCTGATACTTTACTGAATTCATTTATGAGTTCCAGAAGGTTTCTGGTGGAATTCTTAGGATCTTCTAAATAGAGAATCATGTCATCAACAAATAGGGATAGTTTGATCCCTTCCTTTACTATTCGTGTTCCTCTAATTTCTTTGGTCTGTCTAATTGCTCTTGCTAGAGTTTCAAGAACAATGTTGAATAGTAGTGGCGAAAGAGGGCATCTCTGCATTGTTCCAGTTCTCAGGGGGAATGCTTTCAATTTTTCTCCATTTAAAATGATGTTAGCTGTGGGCTTAGCATAAATAGCCTTTACAATATTAAGGAATGTCCCCACTATCCCTATCTTTTCTAGTGCTTTGAGCATGAATGGGTTCTGTATTTTATCAAATGCTTTCTCTGCATCTATTGAAATAATCACATGGTTCTTAACTTTAAGTCTGTTGATGTGGTGAATTACATTGATTGATTTCCAGATGTTGAACCAACCTTGCATCCCTGGGATGGAACCCACTTGATCATGGTGCACTATCTTTTTAATATACTTTTGTATGTGATTCACTAAAATTTTGTTAAGAATTTTTGCATCTATGTTCATTAGGGTATTGGTCTGAAATTTTCTTTCCTTGATGTGTCCTCCTCTGGTTTTGGTATCAGGGTGATATTAGCTTCATAGAATGAGTTTGGAAGGGTTCCCTCCTTCTCTATTTTGTGAAATAGTTTGAAGAGTATTGGAATGAGCTCTTCTTTGAAGGTCTTGTAGAACTCAGCTGTGAATGCATCTGGTCCTGGACTTTTCTTTGGTGGTAGGTTTTTGATGACTTCTTCTATTTCATTGCTTGAAATTGATCTATTTAAGTTGTGTATGTCCTCCAGATTCAGTTTGGGTGGCTCATTTGCCTCTAGAAACCTGTTGATGTCTTCCAGGTTTTCTATTTTGTTGGAGTATAAATTTTCAAAATAGCATCTAATTATGTTTTGTATTTCATTAGAGTCTGTTGTGATATTTCCTTTTTCATCATGAATTTTAGTAATTTGAGTTTTCTCTCTCCTTCTCTTCATTAGTGTTGTTAAGGGTTTATCAATTTTGTTTATTTTTTCAAAGAACCAACTTTTTGTTTTGTCAATTTCTTGAATTGCTTCTTTTGTTTCAATTTCATTGATTTCAGCTCTGATTTTAATTATTTCCTGTCTTCTACTACTTTTGGTATGTACTGTTCTTCTTTTTCTAGGTCTTTAAGTTGTAATGTGAGGTCATTTATTTGTTTACTTTCCATTCTTTTATTGAATGAGTTCCATGCAATAAGTTTTCCGCCTAGCACTGCTTTCATAGTATCCCAGAGATTCTGATATGTTGTATCTTTGTTCTCATTGATCTCTAAGAATTTTTTATTTCCCCCTGATGTCTTCTGTTATCCATGCATCATTCAACAGCATATTATTTAATCTCCAAGTGTTGGAGTAGTTTCTTTTTACTTTATCATTGATTTCTAATTTCATTCCATTATGGTCTCATAGAATACAAGGTAGTATCTCTATCTTTTTGTATTTGCTAAGAGTAGCTTTCTGGTATAACATATGGTCTATTTTAGAAAAGGATCCATGTGCTGCTATTCACTTCTTGATGGATGAAATATTCTATATATGTCTGTTAAGTCTAAATTAGTGATTTTGTTATTGAGTTCTATAGTCTTTGTTCAGTTTTTGCTTGGAAGATCTGTCCAATGGTGAGAGGGGTGTGTTAAAGTCACCCAGTATTATTGTGTTGTGGTCTATGTGGTTCCTGGAGTTGAGAAGGATTTGATTGACATACATGGATGTGCTGTTGTTTGGGGCATAAATATTTATGATTGTTATGTCTTGCTGATTTTTGCTTCCCTTAAGAAGAATGAAATGTTCTTCACTATCTCGTCTAACTAATTTTGGCTTGAAGTCCACTTTATCTGATATGAGGATGGAAACCCCTGCTTTTTTACTGAGTCTGTGTGCATGGTATGTTTTTCCCCATCTTTTTACCTTTAGTCTGTGGGTATCTTTTTCTATGAGATGCGTCTCTTGGAGGCAGCATACTGTTGGGTCTTTCTTTTTAATCCAATCTGCCAGTCTATGTCTTTTGATTGATGAGTTCAGGCCATTAGCATTCAGGGTTATTATTGAGATATAATTTGTTTTCCCAATCATTACAGCTTATTTTTGGTTTTTAACTTGACTTGGTTTCTCCTTTATTTGGCTATTCCTTTAGGGTAGTTCCTCCCTATGCTGGTTTATATTGTTGATCTTCATTTCCTCCTCATGGAATATTTTGCTGAGAATGTTCTGTAATGCTGGCTTTCTATTTGTAAATTCTTTTAGCTTTTGTTTATCATGGAAGGATTTTATTTCATCTTCAAATCTGAAGGCGAGTTTTGCTGGGTTTAAGATTCTTGGTTGGTTTTAAAACATTGATGACTCATTTTTTAAAATCATAAACACTTTCAAGTCAAAGTTCCAGGCCCTTCTTGCTTTTAGGGTCTGTGTTGAGAAATCTGTTGATAACTGTATTGGTTTCCCCCTGAATGTAATCTGATTTTTTTCTCACAGCCTTTAAAATTCTATCTTTATTTTGTATATTATGTACTTTCATTATAATGTGCCTTGGTGTTGACCTGTTGTAGTTTTGATCATTGGTGTCCTGTAAGTCTCTTGTATTTGATTTTCCATTTCATTCTTCAGATGTGGGAAATTTTCTGACATTGTTTCATTGAACAAGATTATTCATTCCTTTGGTTTGTATCTCTGTGCCTTCCTCAATCCCAATAATTCTTAAATTTGGTCTTTTCATGATATCCCATAATTCTTGTAGGCTTTGTTCATGAATTCTTACCATCTTCTCTGTTTGGTCAACTTTGTTTTCAAGATTAGATATTTTGTCTTCAATGTCTGATGTTCTATCCTCTAGGTGATCTAACCTGCTGCTTATGCTGTTTTTAATTTGGTTTATTGTTTCCTTCATTTCAAGGATTTCTGTTTGGTTTGTTTTCAACATCTCTTTCTCTTTATTGAAATGATCTTCTGCTTTCTGCATCTGTTCTTTAAACTGTTGATTGGTGTGATCATTCATTTCCTGCATTTTCTCTCTCATCTCATCATTTGCTTCTCTGATAATTTTAATTATGTACATTCTGAACTCCCTTTCTGACATTTCTTGTACCATATTATCACTGGATTCTGTTGATGAATTTTCTAGGTTTGTTTGAGACACTTTCTTCCGCTGTCTTCTCATGTTGTTCATGTATCTTCCCTTCTATCCATAAGAATCTGAGGTATAGTAGCTTCGCCCCTTAAAACAAGTGGCATCCCTGCAGATTTCCAATTTCTCACCTCTTAGTCTTCAGTAGCACTAGACTGCAGGCCAGGGCCAGGCTGGACTAAGACTTGGCCTCTGGGCTTGGCCTCCCAGTGTGGGAGCCTCAAGTGTGCACTCTGTGCTGGCTTCCCCCACGCTGATGGCTCCTGCTTCTTCACTGTGCCTGCTGCCTCCTCAGAGGTTCACAGGAGCACTCTGGGCCTGCATCCCAGGTGGGGAACCCTCACCCACCTGCGCTGGGCTGAGCCTGATGTCTGTCTCTGTGTCCGTCTCCCTAGACCTGGAATTCTCACAGGACTTGGCTGAGCTGAATGCAGGTCTCTGGACTGGGCCCCCAGGAGAGGACAATCCAGGTGTCCTCTCTTCAGTGCCCACTTCCTGCACTGAAGACTCTCACCTCTGGGCTGTGCCAGTGGCCCCGTGAAGGACCCACGGGAGTGCTCTGGGCCAATGTCCCGAGTGGGGAACTCTCAGCCGTCTGCATGCTGGGCTGCACCTGATGTCTGTCGCTGGGTCCGCCTCCATCAATGTTTTAAAACCAACCATAACTTTAAAAAATATGCCTAGAAATTTCACATAAAAATCTCAATTTTCTGTTTCTCTTAAAAAATCAGAAGCTGAATCCACTTCTCAGGCATGAATTCTTCAGAGCTCACTGGAGTCTGTCTTTTTGGGTGGAAAACCTGAGTATAACAGTCTTCATCACTCCTTATTGCACACCTATGGAACATTTTACTCTCTCCCATTTTTTGTTTGCATCTATAGTGTGTGAGTGTAGGCACTTTATATTCACTGATTTGTCTCCATCCTGCAATTTTCTTTCTTCTTCCCATTTTCTCAAATTAATGATTCGATATCTTCTTTTTCTTTTTTTGCAGTGCTGGGGTTTGAGTCCAGGGCCTTGTGCTTGTGAGGCAAACACACTACCAACTGAACTATATCCCCAGCCTTGATTCAATTCTTTAAGGATTCTTTCTGTTTCTATCCTTCTTTGAATATCAAATGGGCACACTCTTTTGTACTCTTTGCTTTACGTTGTTTAGTTCTAGGTTTAGAAGTAATACCTGTAAATATATTTTTTCTTCAGAAGTTTGAAGACAAAGAACAAATCTTTGAATATCCAACAGGGATTGGTTTTATGATCCTGGGCAAATTACTTTCCATGATTTGCATTTTCTTTTATGGAGTATCAGAAATCTAACCCACATGCAAAACATGAGAGTAAAAATGAATTCATAATTGTGGAAGATCTTTGAGAAAATGGCAAGTATTATTTAATCACCAGAAGTCCAATAATAATGACGACAACAGTGGTAGCAGCTGACATTTATTGCAAGCTGACCATGTGGTAGTTGTTTCACATATGTTGTCAGTTTTGTTATGACATAGCAGTTCCTGAAAACAAAACTGTGAAATCATGCAACCACAGGGCTTATTGGAAAAATGGGGGTAGGTGCATAACACTCAAAGACTTTATCAGTGACACAAAAACATAAGGTTATGTTTATACCATACTTAATAAAAATGGTAATAATTGTATACATGTTGATGATGAAGAAATACATAACTATTATAATTCACAAGGCATTTGAGCTTGAAAAAGTGCTGGTTTGTTTGTGGAAGTGGGTGATGGAAGGGTTTCCACTTATGAATTTTTATGAAGACACAGAGGGGACAATCATGTGAAATAATCCAGCAGACTGAGATTCTAAGCTCTAGGAACTTATGTAAAATTTAAGCTTGGAACTTTCAAAAGGACTGACCATTCACCACTAGGACAGGCAACCTTGGAGGCAGTGAGCAGTCATCCCTGGAAGATGCCAGTGGAGGATACATGAACTTTGCTAGGGTGTAATGAGGGGTCAAGTGGGAGATAGTCCTCATGGTCCCTGGAGACCTCCCAAAGCCAGGGAAAGGCATCATGTGCCTGTCCTTTGTCCTGCCTTCCTCTTTCCATAGCTGCCACCCTCCTTTCTCTTCTTCCCCTTTTTTGGACTCTTCTGTCCAGTTTGAGAAGTCCAGCATGTTGATCCAGTTGACCTTTAGATGAAATGTGAAGTTCTTTAGATCATGTCCCCGAGCAGTTCCATCCAAATCAAATATTATTTGAGGGTTTGGAGGTAAACTATCACCTCCCTCTCACTAAGATTGGGGCAAGAGAGCTGACCCCAAGTGTCATGCTAGGATTGGTCGCACACTGTCTCTTGCTATCCTTGTGATGGCTCCTCCAGGAGGGCCCATCACCATGTTATATAAAGAAAGCATCTCAGAGAGGTGCATATCAGAGGAAAGGGAGGACCAGGTCCTAGCTCCTTCCCATGGCCACAAGCAGCAGACCACCACCCTGCCCATCCATCAACCCATCTTCTCCTCAATCTTACCTCTCTGACTGACAGTAGCACCAGGGACACTTGAGGAGACTGTGTCCTCCTGACAGCAGCCTCAGAAATTTTATATTTTTGGTGGTGAAGAGGGGGTGCCCTGAAACCTCCTGGTTTCTACTAATCCTTAGTTCATCAGTCAGTTGAATTATTTTTCAATCTGAAAGCCTGGGGTCCTGCCTCCATCTTTTACCTGCTGTGTGGCCTTGGGCGTATTCGCTTTTCCAAACCTTTTCTATCAAGCCTGTGCCTGCCCTCCCTGCACCTTAGGACTGTAAGAGTTCAGTAAGATCACATACATGAAGCTAGTTAGACCAGATACCATCACACAGGGCTTATTTCCCACATGAAATCCTTTCTGGGAAAAAGATGGTGAGGAATATATCAGATCATCCATGGTGACTTTGAGGTGACATGGACAATGCTGGTAGTGGTGGGTAAAGATGCTGAGATTTATGGATCACTCACCTCATTTAAGGAAGCCCACCATTCATTCCAGGACACGCAGTGTGCTGTCTGACCTTTCCCAAGGGGTACATGACTTTCTGGTGCTTGGATGATGAGTGAATTGAACATGCTGACTGTTCCAACCATGTCTCAGGAACACTGTTGCTAGGTGACTCTGTTCTGTAGTCTAGAGAGGGAGAGAGATGATGTCCCTCAAGGGGCATCTTTTGACTCAGACTTGAGAAGCCATATGACATCAGGAGTATGAGACTGGTGGACTCTGTGCCTTGTTCTCAGAACCTCATCTCAGGGGCTGTCTTATTTATCAACAGCTTTCCTGAGTTTGCTTCCCTTGTCAGGATAGAAAGGCAGGCAGGATGGGTTTCTTTGAAATTTTCAAGTTTTAAGAATTCCTGGACTCAAGAGGTCCCAGGAAGCTTGCTATTTAGGTTGGGGACATTCTTTATGTTGTTCTCCTGGGACTACCTTGCCATAGACTGAGCTCTTCTCTGGGTACCTCCGAGGAGGGAAGGGAAAAGTTTGTTCTACTTAAGACCTCTAAGTTGGCAATTGAGGTGCAAACACAGGTCTGAGGTTCAGAGAGAAAAGGAGCAGGCCCACAACTTGTAGCCCTTCTGCATCTGTTTTCTGGAGCTGGGATTGAGAACATCCTCCCTTGACAGACTCACATGCTAAGTCCATTTACTCATGTATGAATAAGAGCCAGGTGATGTGTGGCTCTGTTGGTCAGGGGTGTCCAAATTCTTCCTCTTTTTCCTTCTGCATGCCTGGTTCCTCAGATTTGTCCCTCAGGCTTGACCCCAAGAGGGCTGTCATATGTCTCAGGTGCAGAGTTGTCACATCTCATTGAGGAAGTCTTTCTTCAATCCCCCCAGCAAAGGTCCCTCATGCTCCACTGACAAGGGGATGGGTTAAGGGGTTAAGTTACTGCTTCAGTCTGATCATGGTTTATTTCTGTATTCCACAGAGGAGGAGGAGGTATTGGACCAGACTGTGATTCTGTCAGCAAGGAGAACTGGGGGACTGGTACTTGTTTGTGAGCCATTAATAATAGCTGCATACAGGAGTCCTTGTCCTTGGGGTCCCTGGGCAGCTAATTAACACAGATGGAGTACCCCACAAACCCTGAGTTTTATAACACTGCCCCAAATTTAGGAATATGACTTGGGTGCTTCTTGGTGGCAGGGGCCAAGTCTTACACTCCTTTGGCATCTGGACTACAGTTCTCTTAGTTCCTGGCACAGTACTGGGCACACAGGAATCACAGGACAATTCTTCTTCTTAACAATAAGAGTAGCCACATTTAGAGGTACTTGTGATGCCCTGGGTTCTCTCTAGGAGACTTATGTATATTCTCACAGCAACTCCATGGTGGAGCTTTCCTCTATCCTGTTTCACTGACGGTCCATAGAGAAGCTAAGTTACCTGAGTAGGGTACCCAGCTCATGAGTGGTGGAGTAGAGAGTCCAAGTATGAATTCTAGCTGTGCCACCCTGAGGCTTTCATGCTTTTGACAGCTGGGTTGCATTGCCACCTGGCTGTATTATTCAGCAACTGACTGAAAGATCAAAGAGAGGTGATTTCAATTCTTTGGAGTCACTGGAGAGAACCTCCCCTTCCTAGGATTCTCATATCATCTTTGAAGGCTTCTTGGACTGAAAGAGAGAATCAACTATGGGGTAGCCAGAATCCTCCAGGACTTCACTTGTTGGGAAATGGTCCATCATTTCTCCATAATTTCCCCCATCACTTTTCCCTTTTAGTCTCATACAAGCAATACTGCCCTGTGGAGCAGCCTGAGGGTTGGCTGTCACCCCAGGTCCATCCCCACTGTGGTCTTGCTGATCCTGTGTTTAGTTGTTCTTCTCATCCTCACACACACTCTGACAAACCCGACCATTCTGGTTATCCTCTCCTGAACACTTCACTTTTTGCCAATGTGCCCCTGGCTCTTTGGTGGCCCTAGGTGGGCACAAGCTCCACGTAACCTGAGTAGCGCCATGTCCCTTAAGCAGGTGCTGGGTGTGAGCACACATCTCCTCTTTCAGCAGCCATGCAACCATGGCTTGGAAAGCTAGGGTGCCTTCATTCCCACAAGTGGAAGAGAGGACTCGATGTGGGGTTTGATGCACAGATGAGCAGGACTTCCTCACAATTTCACCAAGGGTGAATGGAGTCCCAGTTGCACAAAGCACACTTTGAGATGACAGCAGAAGGGTAGTCCATTGTAGACATGAATGGAAGGTTAGTTTTCTGAACAAAGAATCAAGGTGCAGTCCAGCACCTGATTTACTGTATTTAATCCCCACTTCGATCCTGTGTGGAATACATAATTCCAGTTTTCCAAATGAGGAAGCCATACATAGCTTACATAAGATGGTAACTGGGCCGGTGTCACACCAGTTGCCTGAGCCCCAAGCTTCACTTCCTTTACCTGTAAGATGAGGATAACAACTTTGGCCCACCTTGTTGGGAGCTGGGATGCTGACTCCTATGGCTCCTTGTCTGGTGCCTTGTCAGAGCATGGGACAGAATGTGGTGGAAAAACACTGTGTGAGCTCTGGTGACTGTGGCATGGACCTCTGTGGCTGTGTGCCTGTACTTATGCACAAATGCAGCCATGCCAAGTGCAGAGTCATCCAGAGGGACCAGGTGCTGACTTGCAAACCTTTGTCATCCTTCTTCTTGCAGAAGGTCATCCACATGCACAGCCCCTCCATGGAGACCATGGTGGGCAGCCAGAGGAAGCTGCACCATGGAAGCATTCCTGGAAGTCTCAGTGGGGGCATTGTCCACAACAGCATGGAGGTCACCAAGACTACCTTCTTGGTAAATGTGGCAGGTCCTGGGCCATCACATGGACCAGGGGAGGCTCCTCATTAAACCTATGCAGGAAGGGTGCTCCCACCCAGACTTGGGCTAGACAACTTGAGCAGGGAAAGCTGGATGATGGAGGGAAATCTTGGCAGGTATCTCACTCCCTGCCCTTGGATAATGGTTGCTTAGAGCCTCATTCCCAGGTGACACCTGGAGTTGGCCTGGACTAGAAGTCCACTTGTTCTGTTCTCTGAGTTTCTTTGACAGCTGGATCTCATCCTTTGGGCCAACCCTACAAAATGATCCCGGGGTGTGTTTCCCTGCCCAGGGGCTTGGGGCCCATGACTGGGAGAGGAGTGTCCTCACTTTATTATTTTTAATGATAGCAGTAGCTGCCCCAGGTTACTGTGTGCCAGATACCAGGCTAAATAATCCATAGACAAGATCTCACCAGATCCCAGTCACAGCTGCCTGGGGCAGGTACTGAAGCAATCTCTGTTCCACATTTGGGGAAAAGGAGGCTCAGAGAGGTTAAGCAATTGCTACAAGTCTCCCAGCTAAGCTGAGGAGCTTGAATTTTAATGTCAGTCTTCCTGATTCAAAGTTTAACTTCTTCATCATTGTGTATACAATGACCAAGGAAAGAGGGCCCTGTGGCTTTGACCTTTACCCCATTGACTTATACCAGGGCTGGGCAGGCAAGGGAATCATATTGCCAGTCCATTTGGCAATATGGTGGTTTTGGACTTCTGTGAACTAGGATTTTATTTTCTTGTTCTTTTTCTAATAGCTGAACAAACTTACCATACTATTCATGATTCTTGTTATAAATGGTTTTGCACAGTTAGTTTACTCTACCATACCTATTATCATGTTCCTTTTAGAAGGTCTATGAGGTGAGGAAAGCAGGGCAGTGTTCCCCATTCTGTGGTTGAGGAGATGGGCTCAGAGAGTCTTGCCATTTGCCCAAGGTTGCACACACATGAATGGCAGATGTTGGGGCCTGGGTTAGAAGCTCTAAAGATTGGCTCCAGGTTCCCATCTCTCCTTCCTCAGTATCCTTCCATTTCATTTTCACCCTGTGAGGCCAGGCAACTGTCCTGAATCAGAAACCTCTGCTGGCTCCTGCCGTCTGTGTACATGGATATCGCTCCACAGCTTCCCTCCATCTGGTTACTGTGACTCCTGCTGGGCTCCATTTACTCCTGAGCAATGGATGGAGAGTCAGGATTCTTCAGTTTCTTGTCCTCATCCTTTTGGTTATATGCTAGCTGACCTTGATGAAATCGTTTTACCTTTCTGGTCCTCAGCTTCTTCACTGATGAAATCAAGGACTCTTGAGCTTTGTGGTTCTCAGTCTGTGACCCTGAGTCACCCTGACTTTCTCAGTATGTGGAGTTGTGCTATGGGGACCTTGACCCCTCCAAGAATTCTGGTCTTCACTGGGTCATTGCCTGGTACCACTGACTTGTCTTAAGAACCCAGAAAAGAAGTGTGAGAGGCCTGAGTTCTGGGGTCTCAGCTCTTGTTCCATAGATCCCATCTTTCCTAGCTGCCTTGTTATCTTCTGGGGTCCTCTCCAGACCAGATCCCATTTTTAGACCAGAGAGGGGGCAGGGCAGGAGCCCTAGGTTTGGGGTGGGTGCACTCACCTTGGCAGTTTCCTCCACAGCCTCCAGCAGCAGCTGCGACAGTGAAGAACCAGTCCTGGTGCCCCATCAAGTAGCAGTCAGGGCTCTTCCCCTGTCTGCACATGGGCTCTGAAGGCCAGGGGATGGCTGGACATGATGGTAAGTACCAAGGTCCCTCAACCCCAGCCCAGTTGTGGGATCTGTCAACCCTCCCTACCTTGACAGCTGTCAGATGCCCAGCCTTGGGAAGAACTTAGCTCAGGTTGGGGAGGTGATTTCTCTTTAACCCTGGCTCCACTCAGCCCCCTGCATGGTCAATTACTCAGTCAGATTTTTATCTACTGAGTCATTTGGTCATTCTCTGCATGGATCTCCAAGGTTGTTTTTGCAGCATTTTTATCCAGGCTAAAACATTTCCTGGGTTTTTGTCTTTGTCTCTTTTTACAATGCTCTCTCGAATGTACACCCCACCTCCACACCTTTCTATATCACTGGGAATTGAACTCAGGGCCTTGTGCATGCTGGACAAGCACTCTACCACTGAGCTACACCCTCAGCTCCAAATGTCCTCTGCTATGGACACTTTCCCTGATTCTGCCAGGCAGAGTGAATTGAACCTTCTTTTGGACCTCTAGACTATTCTATGCTTTTTAAAGCAACTCTCCTATTATACCACACTTAACCTGTTCTTACTAATCATCTTTCTGATCCTTTAACTAGTGAGCCCATTTTTTTTTCTTTAATTCAGTAAGCACTGTTTATTGAGTGCCTGCCACATGCTGGGCATGGTGCTGAGTGCTGAGATAGTTGCAGCCACATATAGGCCTGTCCTCTGAAGCTCACAGTTCTGGGAGGGAAGACATTTCGATTCATTCCTAGTTTTCTTATCGTTTGCCTATAGCCCTGGGTGGTGGTGCCATCCCCCAAGCTAGGCCATGCTGGACAAGGGACATGTTTATGGAGGAGGACAAAAGGCTCTGTTTGGAACCTGCACAATTGAGTGTCATGGGTCAGTAAGGAGAGGTGTCCAGTTCTTGAGTTTCAGAGAGGAGGAATTGGTGACGCTGGAATAGAGATGCTGGTTATAGACATGTTAATATGTGAATATGATTGTCCAGAGAGTGTATGTGGAGCACCAGTGTTCAAGGGCACATGGAGGATGAAGAACTAGTGAACGACTGAGAAGGAAAAGAGAGAAGAGGAGAGGCTGTGGAGGTTGGG
>JAJEJO010044272.1:24626-98519 GCA_020662805.1 Glaucomys volans | reverse complement strand
TGTGTGTGTGTGTGTGTGTGTGTGTGTGTGTATACACACACATACATATATAGAGAGAATGTATATACATACATATGCCATATATGTTCATGACTTTATAAAACAATAAAACAAAAGCCCAACTAAAACCTGCTAAAATATTTAAATAAATACTTCAAAAAAGTATTACAATATTAATGGCCTATAAGCACCTAAAATTTCTCATTGGCAATCAGAGAAATACAAATTGAAACCAAACTGAGGTATCTTTTACATACATATCCAGTAGAAGGGCAAAAATGAAAAAGACTGACACGTTTCTGAGAAGCTCAGCAACTACACCTCTCATATTGTTAGTGGGAAAGTAAAACATCAGGATCACTTTGAAATAAAACAGTTGTTGGTGTCGTTTCTTACACCATTAAATATACACTTACCATAGATTTATCAGTTATACTCCTAGGTGGTTACCCAAGAGCAATGAAAACCTGTTTCTACACAAATTCTTACACACATGAATGGTGACTGTAGCTTTATTCATCATTGCCAAAAAGTGAAGACAACCTGAATGCCCATCAACTTGTGTGTGGTTACACATATTATAGTATATACATGCAATTGCAATACAGACAAGTATCAAAAGTATGCTGAGGGGCTGGGGTTGTGGCTCAGTGGTGGAGCACTTGCCTAGCATGTGTGAAGCACTGGGTTTGATTCTCAGCACTGCATATAAATAAATGAATAAAATAGAGATCTATCAACATCTAAAAAATATATATTAAAAAAGTATGCTGAGCAAAAGAAGTCAGACACAGCAGAGTGCATGCATATGATTCAATTAATATGAAATTCTAGAAAAGGCTAAACTAAACTATAGTTGGCAGAAAACAGTCAGTAGTTGCCTAAGACTTGGGGGACTTGGGGAAGTGGGTTGGGATTGATTGAAAAGGTAACACAAAGGAAATCGTAGGAATGAGGGGCATGTTCTCTATCTTGACTGTATTAGTGGTTATGTTGATGATAGAACTAAACACTTACAATGAATGCATTTTTTTAATTTACTTATTGATTCATTGAACACAAATGGAGTACAGCTATTGTTTCACTGGTTGTACACAAAGTAGAGTCATACCATCTGTGTGATCATACATGTACACAGGGCAATGGTATCTGTCACACATTCTGTTATTATTTTTACCCCCAACCCTGACCCCACCCCTCCCTTCCCTCTATGCTATCTATCCTTCCTCCATTCTTGCCACCCTTCCCCCCTGCATTATGAATCATCATTCATTTATCAGAGAGACCATTCGGCCTTTGGATTTTGGGGATTGGTTGATCTCACTTAGCATAACAGTCTCCAACATCATCCATTTACCTACAAATGCCAGAATTTTATTCTTCTTTATGGCTGAGTAATATTCCATTGTGTATATATACCACAGTTTCTTTATCCATTCATCTACTGAAGGACATCTAGGTTGGTTCCACAATCTAGCTATTGTGAATTGAGCAGCTATGAACATTGATGTGGCTGCATCACTGTAGTAATCTGATTTTAAGTCCTTTGGGTATAGGCCAAGGAGTGGGATAGCGGGGTCAAATGGTGGATCCATTCCAAGTTTTCTAAGGAATCTCCACACTGCTTTCCAGAGTGGCTGCACCAACTTGCACTCCCACCAGCAATGGATGAGTGTACCCTTTTCCCCACATCCTTGCCAACACCTGTTGTTGCCTGTGTTCTTAATAAAAGACATTCTAATTGGGGTAAGATGAAATCTTAAGGTGGTTTTGATTTGCATTTCTCTTATAACGAGTGATGTTGAACATTTTTTCATAAATCTGTTGATTGCTTGTAGATCTTCCTCTGTAAAGTGTCTGTTCATTTCCTTGGCCCATTTATTGATTGGGTTATTAGTGTTCTTGGTGTAAAGATTTTTTAGTACTTTGTAGATTCTGGAGATTAGTGCTCTATCTGAAGTGTGTGTGGCAAAGATTTTCTCCCACTCTGAAGGCACAATGAATGCATTTTACTTTATACAAATTATACTGCTTTGAAGTTGATCTTAAAATCAGTTTATAGTAATCTAACATTTCTAATAAATACAAATGGGTGTCAATATTCTAGAATTATAAAATTTTGAGAGCTATAATTATAAATGTATACTCACTCAATTTTTCCTAATTTTTAAAACTATGTTTTAAATCTGAAGTAATTTTGCATTCCTGTTCAACACTTGAATTATTTTCGTTAACCAATATTAATGACTAAAGAATGAGTAAACAGATACAAAATGTTGCCAGTTTTTTTTTTTGTTTTTGTTTTTGGCTTTTTTGTTTGTTTGTTTTTGGTTCTTTTGTACTCAGGACTGAACCCAGGGGCACTCGACCACTGAGCCACATCCCCAGCCCTATTTTGTATTTTATTTAGAGACAGGGTCTCACTGAGTTGCTTAGGGCCTCGCTAAGTTGCTGAGGCTGGCTTTGAACTCGCAATCCTCCTGCCTCAGCCTCCCAAGTGTTGGGATTACAGGTGTGTGCTACCACGCCCAGCTGTTGCCAGTTTTAAAAATAACCATTACCCTTTCCTTCCTTCATTTATTCAACAACCATATGTCTATCTACTCTCATGTACTAAGAACACTAGTATATTAGATGCTAGAGACTCAGAGGCATTGACATAGATATGCTCTCTAGTAGCTCAGAGCCTGATGAAGAAAAAGAGCAGAATCAAGGAGGAAAGAACACTAAGACCTAGCAGAAGCCCCCAATACTGAGCTATAGACATGTCAGGTAGCAAGGTTACTTGAAATCAGGGTACAGATGAGAATATCACTACACCAATGGGCCCCAGTTGGGGAAGGAAGGAAATTAAGCTGGGAGGAATTCTCCAGTGGAGGAAAATAAGAGGTCTTTCTGGACTAGAGTTGTAAGGTCCAAAGTCTTCTCTAAGAGAGCAAAGAAGTAAGAAACTGGCAGGCCTGGAGGTGGGACTTGTAAGTTTAACATTTCAGATGTCAACCATTCTGAATGACAGTAAGATTTTGAGAGTGGCCTTGTAAGTGACTGCTAAACAACCAGCAGAAAGGAAGAGTAAACCCCCTGAAGGGGCAATGTTGGTCTGAGTTGTCCTGGATGGTAGATGGGCACAGAGGAGAAGTGCACAGAGAATGGCTGAGCATCCTCCTCTGGGGATGTGGTGGTGGCAGGGAGTAGATAGAAATACTGAGGTGTTGGTTGATGGATGTAAGGAGAAAAAAGTCAAAAGGTTTGTGAATGCTTAAGTAGCCTGATAACATTAGGAAATTGAAATTCATGGTTGTCAGAGTGGGTAATTCTTTTTTACCCCACTTTATGCAACAATATTAGACTTGTAAACATTTTGTCTGAATTTTGCTGTTTTAGAAAGACACTAAACCCTGTTCAGAAAATAAGTAATCAGATTCTTGGCTTTTAAATTTTAAAACAAGCACTTGAAGTGCAGTGTAGAGACCAAAGCCCTGAAAACCAGGGCTTTCAATAATTGTGTGTGTGTGTTGTTTGTGTGTGTGTGTATGTGTGTGTGTGTGTGTGTCCTGGCCCTATTGGCTCACCACATAGAGTATATAAGATAAACAGTGTTGGGGTGAGGTGCAAAAAGGCATATCAGTTTTTCCACCCCAAAGGAAAATTTTTTGCATTTGGGGGTGAGAATTCTTTTACAGGGATGGATATGAACCTAAAGGTTAAGCAAGGAGCATGGGCCTCCAAAGAAGGCTGATATTCAGTCAAGGAGAGGTGGGACCTGGAAGGGGAAATGAATGAAGGCCAGATGGATTTGGAGAAATCCCAAGACCTTCATCTGACTTCCATTCATTTATCTATCTATCATCTATCTATCTATCTATCTATCTATCTATCTATCTATCTATCTATCATCCATCATCTCAGGAAGACCTCTGGCTTCCTGAAAACTTCCTGACTGGTGCTACAGGGATAAAAATCAATATCAAAGTAAGTTGTCTGGGCAGATGAACTTTAGGTCCATTTCCTGGGTTCTCCCCAACCCCACTGTAGAGGAAGAAGGGAATGCTCATATCCATGGAAGGATTTGGACATGTAGCTAGTAGGAGTCTTGAGATTGGAATAAGGAATTCTCCAGCGGGACTGGAGACCATGGTGAGATGTGGCCATTTAAGATGAAGTTCCACAGATAAAGAATAACGTCCCATCTCAGAAGTTTCCAGAAAACAGGCTGTGCCTGCAAACTAGATGGCCACCCACTTGAGTTTAGAAACAACCTCTGGGAAAAGGAACTAAGTGGAAATCCTAAACTAGCTATTTATAAAATTCTGAATTTCACTGAAAGGTTTCTGAAGTCACTAAGTAATCAATCATTTTGACTAAGTTTGCTTAGAATTTACTCTATTGGTTTTCTATTGTCAGACAAATGATAAAATTATTAACATTATTTAGTTACAGAAATAAAGAAAAAAATTTTCCCCAGACATCTGAGGGTATATCCTGTAAAACATGACCAGCCTTGCTTCTTGAATGTCCACATGACAGTCTGCTGTCTGAAATCTATTCCTTGCACCCCACACAGATGCCTCTTCTCATCTAAGTCAAAGTTTGAGTATTATTGCTTGGAGAGGTTTTTCCTTTGCCCTACTTTAATAGGTCTGAAGCTCCCCTACCCTCCACATAGCAAAATGGAGTCTGTTCTCCACTTGGAACAGGCTCATGCCTAACCTGAGGTGCAGATAATATCTTAGCTCTCTCGACAATCACTAGAGTCTTATTTCTTACCTAATTTAGACAAAGTTGGTTCAGTTAAGTACTTTGACTATCCAAACATTTTTCCTGCTCTATTTTACTGGTGCATTATAATCATGCATAATGATGGGATTTGTTATTACATATTTGTACATTCACACTATGTAACAATTCAATTTGGCCAGTATCACTCCTCAGCACTTCTCCCTCTCTCCCTGTCTACCAACCCCTGGTCCCTTTTCTCTACTGATCTCCCTTTGATTTTCATGAGATTCCCCAAAACACCTTTCCTTTCCTTTTCTCTCTCTAGTTTCCATATACGAGAGAGAACATACAATCCTTGATATTTTGAGTTTGACTTATTTCACTTAACATAATGCTCTCTAGATACATACATTTCCCTGCAAATGATATAATTCCATTTTGTTTATGGCTGAATAAACCTCTATTGTGTATGTTTTAGTCAGATTTTTTACTTCTATGACTAAAAGACCTGACTAGCCCAATTATAGAAGAGGAAAAGTTTGAGGGCTCATGGTTTCAGAGGTCTTAGTCCATAGAAGGTGCGGCTCCATTCCTCAGAGCAGAACATCACAGTGGAAGAGTATGGCAGAGAGAAGCAGCTCACATTGTGATCAGGAAGCAGAAAGACTCCACTTGCCAAATGTATACCCACAGCCACACCCCCAATCCCCACCTCCTCCAGCTACACCCTACCACTTCAGTTACTGCTCAGTTAGTCCCTATCAGGGGATTGATTCACTGATTGGGTTAAGACTCTCACAAATCAATCATTTCTCCTCTGAACCTTCTTACATCGTCTCACATGTGAGCTTTCAGGGGATGCCTCACATCCAAACCATAACAGTATCAATACCACATTTTCTTTATCCATTTATCTGTTGATTGATGATACCTAGGCTGGTTCTATAGTTTGGCTATTGCGAATTGGAACACCCGAACTTTTGAGACAGAAGTGTATGTCCAGAGATTCAGTGGGCAAAGAGGAAATTGTGCATGCTCTTCCTCCACCCTCAGAACCTTGAGTCCTGGGGATTAAGTTTCTTTCCAGAAGAGCTCTGAGCAATGGCTGGACCCTTGATGCATAGAACGAGGAGCATGATGAAAGAACTTGGCAGACCGTTCATAGCATCCTGGCCTTTGAAGAACAGGCTTCAGGAACAGTCTTCAGAACTGCTGGGGAGCCAGTATATGCCGCTCTACTGGTGATTGCTTCTTTCTCAGAAATATCAAAATGTACAGAGATGGCAAATGGACCAAGGTAGGTCAGGTCCTAAACCTTCTGACACATCTATCTTTGGAATTTCTTCATCCTTCAGATGTGTATGAGAAAACCTTATGTGCACATTTCCTTGACACAAGGCACCTGGCACCTTTGTTATGAGTTTTCAACATGAACTCTTCTGATGTTTAACAATCTCCTCTGTCATAGGACAGGCTAAGACCTAAGTGCACTATTACCTAGGCTTTTGTGCTTAAAACTAAGATTTTGTGTGATTTCATCTACGTAGCTGGCCTTTAATTTCATGTTAGGTTGGCACAGTCATTACACAGGACAGAGATCTCTGTAACACACATGGGATTCAAGGGTGTACAAAATGGTTCTTTTTTTCAAGTTCATACATAGAGTGTCTACCTTGAATAGAGTAAAAGGAATGGCTTCTCCACACCATTTCCCTTCTACCATCTGCTTTTGAAAGTCCTCATCCCCATCTTGCTGGAGTTACCCTTCTGCTGATCATTAGGAACCTCTTCCCTCACAGAGGACTCTCCATTTAGCCTCTCCTGGGTTTTCAGTCATTTCATTTCACCCTCTTCTGCACTAGACATTGCTGAAGGGTCTTCGGCTCCCAGTCAGTGCAGGTGGCAATGAAGAAAAGATGCCTTCATCCTGGAGGCCTCAGAAACAAGTATCTTCACTACGAGGGCTTTTCATGCAAACATAAATGGCTTCTTAACTTAAAGTCCATCTGCCAAAGGAGTCTTAGCTTCTTTTTCTTCTAAGACTGAGGACTCCAAAGTGAATAGTTGTTAATAAAAAAAATTACAATTTGAGACAAAATAATACAAAAGTGAGGGATACCTAGTGGGTAAGCAGTGTTTTTATTTTCTGTTATTTTCAGTGCCTACTATATACCAATCACTGATTTTGTATTTATCACTAAACAAAATTAGTATCTCAGATATTACACAATTTGCTTTCTAGCAAAGGAGCTTTCATCCTGATATATCAATGCATATCAAGTGATAGTAAGGAAAGAAACTGAATCCCATAAGAGCTCATTACAAGACACCTGAGCTCATTCTTGTACGGAGTGTTATGGAACAAGGAAGACTTACCTGAGGAGTAGACATCTGATCTGAGAAGAATTAACTACCCAAAATATCAACCCTCTCATCTCCCCTCTCTAAATGATGAAGTACTAGGATATATAAACATATAACATATACAATAAACACAGTAAGTGCTCGATAAAAGGAACTATTACCATAGCCATGGCACCTACCAGAACATAATCCTACCTATTCTCGCAATCCATATCACATGGCTCCCACCTCCCAGGGACAAGGACAAGTGCTCTGGAAACACTGGCTCATTGGAGCACCTAATCAAGTACTCCAGTATATTATTCAGGTTCTCCAGAGAAACAGAACCAATAATAGATAGATGATAGATCAGTACATAGATACATAGAAAGATAGTTATTACGGAAATTGGCTCATGCTATTATGGAGGTTGAGAAGTCCCACAGTCTGCTGCCTGCAAGGTAGAGGCCCTGGCAAAGCCCTGAGAACTTGGGGGTTAATACTGAAGGCCTGATCCAAGTGTAAAAGCTCAAGAACTAGGAAAGTCAATATCCTGAGGCAAAAAGAGGTGTGCATCCCAGCTCAGAGTGAATTCACCCCTCCTCTGCCTTGTTGCTTCATTCCAACCCTGAACAGATTAGACGGTGCCCACCCACCCTGATGAGGGCAATCTTCTTTATTCAATTTGCAACTCAAAGGTTAATCTCATCTGGAAACTGTCTCATAGACATAGCCATACATAATATTGTATTGGGTCATCCCTTAGTTCACTCAAGTTGACATACAAAATTAAATAGTCATTAAACCCCCATTCTTTGTCTCACACTCCTCGGATCTGAATCCCATATTCCATGGCAAGATGATACATTCCTACAAAGTCGAGGGGATGACTTTCATGTCCCTCAGAGACCACAGGTTCCTGGCCCACTCTAGGCATTATGGAAATAACGGTTTACTCTTAAACAAATATATCTCATTACAAAAATCAGGTTCTCATCTCAGCATTTAAATGTCAAACCAAAGAAGAAATTCATATTATTTTTCTAAAATATTTTTCTAAATAAATGTATATTTCATTCTCTTTCTACATAAGATTTTGTACTTAAGAAAAGCAATATTCATGGTCTGAATTTTATTCTATCTTTAGGATAATATACTTATTTACATTTTGGGTGAGCATTTATCATTCAGTTTATTACATTGTAGGGATACATATTAAAAATATAATTTGAATTTTTATGACAGACTCAAAAAAGACACCATGTGGGATAGAAGACCAGGAATTTGGGAGTAAGACAGATATGGTTCTGAATATCTAGTTTTCAGAATGTAGCCTATTTCTAAGCCTCCATTTTGAAGTGCTAAATGGAGAAATAAACATCAGCACACAGGTTTAGAACAAAATAGATACAACCAATGCAAAATACAGAGCTTGTTTGATAAACGATAATTAGTTTTTGTTATTGCATATCAAGTTTTATGGCTAGACTTAAGTTCAAAAATCTATGCTGTGTTTTCCTTTGCAGAAAGCTGCTTATTACAAAAATAAATTGAAAATAAATACCTGTGAAATCACTTTTAAAAATAATGTTTATGATTATTCATTAAATCCACATTTGATTTATCTTTCCTGACTACCTTTAATATGAAAGACAGAGGGTCACTTAATATATGAGATATAAATATAGGACAGTATCCCTGCCATCAAGTAAGTTACATTTTAATTAAAGAACAGAGAGAGCCAACCTAGGTGGCCTTCAACAGATGAATGGATAAAGAAAATGTGGTATATATACACAATGGAATATTACTTAACCATAAAGAGGAATGGTTTTATGGCATTTGCTGGTATATGGAGGGATCTAGAGACTATCATGCTAAGTAAAATAAGCTAATCCCCCCCAAAACCAAAGGTCAAATGTTTTCTCTGATATGTGAAAGCTAACCCACAATAAGGTGGTGGGGGAAATAGAAGTTCAGTGGATTAGACAAAGGGGAATGAAGGGAAGGGAGGAGGGGGGATAGGAATAGGAAAGACAGTAGAATGAATCTGACGTAACTTTGGTGTTGGTTACACCACAACAAATCTCACCATTGTGTATATCCACAAGAAATTAATTTTAAAAATACATTTAAAATTTCTTTAGAAAAGAAAAAGGGCAGCTACTCATCATGATTGAAGACTTCAAAATATAGTCGATGACTGTGAAAGTCAGCCAGTTATGTGCCACTGCCCATAACTCATCCCTATAATGCACATTTTCATATGGCAAATTTTCTTCTTATTTTGAAGGGAAAGCTTTTCTCCCGCTTCTTTGCTATAGCCTTTTCTCCCCACTATTTTAGAATGTCAGCATTATTTTCTGCAATTTGCTGTGCTATGCATTTCTTCTTTGCATCATTTCCAGTACTGGAGGTATAAATCATGTAAAGATTTTTAGATACTTCTAATTTGTTTTATGCTTTATTTTTTCAAATTTCCCTCCAGGAAAGTGCATCATCATAATGGTGACTTCACAAGCATTGTCCATGTATGTAAGAGCATTTAAATTTCCTCAAAATAAATAAATGAATAATAAATAAAATGGTTGTCAATTTAAAAAAGAAAAAGACCATAGGATTCCAAAAATGGATAACTTCCAACTTTATAGGAATGAGTTGTATATAAAGTTGGAGAATTGCAAGCAAAAGCATATGCAGAGATTAGTTTTAATAGATAAATATCTGTAGATACGTGCACCTCTGTCCATGGAAAAGCACACATTTGACACTGGTCCTAAGATTTGAGAGTCTGAATGAACAGCAACCCAATACAAAGAAAAATTTAAACACAACCAATATTGTCACGTATTTATTCTTTGA
Source organism: Glaucomys volans (assembly GCA_020662805.1). NCBI lineage: Eukaryota > Metazoa > Chordata > Mammalia > Rodentia > Sciuridae > Glaucomys > Glaucomys volans. The sequence continues at coordinate 88,595 of JAJEJO010044272.1, read as the reverse complement.
CAACCTAATTTTATTGTCCACTGAATTTATATGTAACCCATACCTATGCATACAGTTATATCATGTATTTATTATCAGGACTTTCCTGCAATGTCTGGCAGAGATGGTAACTGCTTGAAGTTCACATTTATACCACTACACTCTCCATCTCCAACACACCTTGGGAAGAAGAGGGTCCATTTTCATAAATCATGCTCTGTCAATACTATGTCTCAGTAGTCAGAATCTCTGAATGTATTCCACCTCTCTGGAATCCTAGGAATTAAACTATATATATATCATCATTCTTTCTTTTTCCCCAGAACTCTTGAGGGAAAAAAAAATCCCATCACAAATGATGAGTATAAAATATCCTGGTCCACAATCAAGAAGATTTTCTGTTTACCAAAACTACTACTAAGATGAAATAATAAAGGAGAATATTAATGACAACCCTTTCATTTTCTTTTTATTTGTTCTTTTTAGTTATACGTGACAGTAGAATCTATTTTGACATATTTATACAAGCATGGAATACATCTTATTCTAATTAGGATCTCAGTCTTGTGGATGTACACAGTGTTGAGATTCACTGTGGTGTATTCACATATGTACATAGGAAAGTTATGTCAGATTCATTCCACTGTCATTTGATAACCCTGTTCGAAGAACAGGAGATGGCTTCTTTAAAACAGGACTTTACTTCTTATCTTTGTGAAGATCCTCTGTTCACCTAATCAGTCCCATGCTTAGATTTAACCAATTCTGAAACCACAGGGTGTCACCAAAATCAATCATCTACTATACTCTTGGGAATCTCCACATGGAGATTTTGAGCCCACCCACTTCCTTTCCATTTTCTTTTAATGCAATCCCTAAATTCATTCATTTAAATGGCACTGGTTGCATATCTCTCTAGTAAGCCCTGGAAATATTACTATGAATAAAGCAGTCCCTCTATACTCAAGAGACTCACCTGTGGTGCAGTAGAGCAACTTGAATGAAATTGCTGGCATGTGTCTCATGTCTGGAATCCCAGGGACTCAGGAAGCTGAGACACGAGGATTGCAAGTTTGAGGCTGGACTCAGGATTAAGCAAGATTCTATCTCAAACTAAAGGGAAAATGAGGGGGGCAGGAATATAGCTCAAGGGTAGAAAGCCTCTGGGTTCAATCTCCAGAAGAAGGAAAGAAGGAAGGGAGGATGGGAGGGAGGGAGGGAGGGAGGGAGGAAGGAAGGAAGGAAGGAAGGGAGGGAGGGAGGGAAATAAGGTAGAAAGGAAGAAAAGAAAGGAGGGAGAGGGAGGGAAAGAACAATATCAGCACAATAAAGTAGTGAAATGATCTATTGTATCCAAAGGCAGAGACTTCACAGTAGGAAGGGATGACTTATTTGATTTGTAAATTTAAATTAGGCCCTAAGGGTGGGTAGCTCCACCCTTCCTCTCTTTTTGCCTTCAAATAGAAAAAGAAGAGAAAGGAAAACGCCCCCAAATGTTGTGCCTCTGTCCATGGAAAAGCACACATTTGGCTGTGGTCCTAAGATTCGAGGTTTTGAATAAACATCAGCCCAACATGAAAGAAAATCAAAACCCATCATATTTATGGTATAACATACCTACCTACTCTTAATGTTTCTTTCCCAGTAGAAGTACTATAATATTCATTTTCTAATTTATCCAACCAACCAGTATTTATTGAGTGATTAATGCCAGGCACACTCTAGACCCTACCCTCATAAAACTTTCATTATACAGATACTATCTATGGAGAATTAACTAATAAAATAGTAAGTATATATTATTGCAGAAGGAGATGAATGACATGGGGAGAAAAATAGATTAAAGGAGTGGGCAGTGCTGCATAGAGGGTTCCAGGTACTCTATGTAGGATAGTCAGCGAAAGCTGCATTGAGAAAAGGACATTTGAACAAAGACCCAAAGAGATGAAATTCTGGAGTTCAAAGAAACATTTTGGTCTGGAGATACGAATTTGGGAATCATCTGTAGGTAGAGCCATGAGACTGGAGGAGAGCCAACAGGAAGGAGAAGGACAGGTAAGAGTCCTGAGGGCCAAACGGAAATATTCTGATGTTTAGAAATCAGAAAGACAAAGACAGGAAGAAATTAGCAAAGGAGATTGAGAAGAAGCAATCAGTGAAGTTGCTCAACACAGCTGGCCTCTCCCACCCTCTCTCTGGCCCCTCCTTATTTCTCCCCTGAGGAGGAGTGACTTACTTGATTTGTCAATTAGGGAGGGAAGCTGTAAGGCACTGCAGGGTATGAAAAAGTTGAGGTTCCAGTGAGGGGCAATGGGGGATTAGAAAATAATGACTCACAAAGGCAGATTTTGAAGATAAAGCTGGGATCAGGTGGAGTGCTGCACTCTGATGGAAAAGCAGATCTAAAGAGTTACGGCCAGCAATCTTTATTTATATATGTCTCATTGTCAGATTAAAGACTATGTAAGCATTATTCTTTGTACTCAGAAAGTTATAGAAACTTAGAAACATCTATGTAGCTTTTCCACAGTTGCAATCCACAGTTGCAAAGTACAAAGTTAGGAGCTTTGTGTAGCTCTCAAGAAAGTCCATTTTTAAAAGTTATTGTAAAGCAGGCAGGCTCAGGAGTAGCAGAGCTGGTTAAATATTGTGGTTGTCTAGCATAAGAATTCCTTCCTTCCCAGGAGTTTATGTGTCTGAGATCAAGGTCAGAGCTGATAGGGCTCTTGCACAGAGCCTCCTCGTGCAGGGTTTTACAACAGCAGCTAGGCATCCTGTGCCCTTGCACAGAAACATTCCCAGGCACCAGGCATGCCACAGCCATGAGGACCTCAGAGAACCCCAGTCTTAGTCAGTGCTCTCCCATTCTCTGTCAACCCTCTCCACAGAAAGGACAATGGGTCCTGAGCATATACAATTTCCCATTTCAATAGGTTCCTCCAGATGCTCAAGGCCTCTCTCCCTACCACAGCTGAAAAACCTCCTGCTATGACTCAATCAAAATTCACCTGCCTGCCAAAAGTAGCTTCCTCCTCCCAAAAAATCTGGTCCCGCCTAAACCCCATAAAACTCTGACCTTCCTTACATCATCCTCTCCTTTTCTCCCCTGAAAATGTGCCCCTCCAATGCCTGGCTGATTGACTCCTCTGCTTAATAAAAGGCATCCATCAAGAAGGGTCATTTTGGTCATTTTTGCTTACAGGCATGCTTCCGCCGCTTCTTCTTTTCTTGCTTTTAGGGAGCTGTCTTCCTGTTGGAAGCCTGTGCTTTGCTCTGCTCTGGTCTCCTCTATGAAAATTTCCTGGGGAGAGTGTGAGAAGGCCTGCAATATTCCATTCTGCCTATGCCAAGTGAGTGAGCCTGCCTCATTCTGCAATTCAGTATTAGAAACCCCTTTTGTCTTCAACAGCTCTACACCATATTCACCAATAACAGATCTACCAGGAATAAAGACAAAGTTTTAATCTATGTCTTTTTGACTCCTTTGCTTTGTTTCCTGTTGGTTCAAAACTCTGGCTAGCAAGAAGGGTCAAGTTCATCAGGTCCCCTGAATTCCAGAATACTAGAGCAGGAATTCAGACACATGACCCATAAAAACACTTTTGACTCCATGACTTATATCCCTGCCTGTAACCTATAAACCAAGATGGAGTCAGAATGTCATAGACTCAGAGATTTTAGAAGTGGAAGAAAAATAAGATCATCTCTTCACAACATTTTGATAAGAAAATGGAAATGCAGAGTAAAACCTAATAGTGTCAGAACCAGAACTATGACTCAGGCCCCTTGACTCCCACCCAGTCCAGGGAGGACCTTATCTCTCAGGAAAACCTTGTCTTTTTCTATCTCACTCATTGCCAAAGGAGAAAAAAAATTAGGCTGCCTTCCACAGTGTTTTTCTCCAAATATCCCCAACATGCATTTGTTGACTTATGATGTAGCCAAAAAAAAAAAGGGAGTTGTTATTGGCCCACTTAAGAATAATGCCACCCTTTCATACTTTTCCCTCAGTGACTTTTACTGGATCAAAGAAAGATGCTTTTATTTCCCATTTCCTAGGTAACTGAAGAAATGTCTGCTGATGATTCATGATGACCAACCTCAAAAGAACCCTTAAAGGTTTCTTAGTCAGTGACTTTTCTCACTCTTTGAAACTGCTTTAAGCACAGATACCTTCCTCACTCTCAGATGCTCTTGCCTCCTTCTCAGGCCACAGATGGCAGTGCCTTCTACCTCCCAGAACCAGCCCTATAAACAGCAGCAGGTGCAGAGCCTCTCTTTCATTCTCTCCATTGTGGTAGAAGAGAAATGCTTCCACCTACCCCAGGCCAGCCCTCACAGCTCCCCCGCCCACCTCAGATCAAGTGCCACCATGAGTTATCTCCTTTCTCCCCAGTGTTCTCAGCCGGCCTCTCTCACCTGGAGTCTTTCCATCAACATTTAACAAGCTCAGTGCCTTCCAAACAAAATTGAAAACCATCTCTAAATGCCACACCCACTTCTTCCTATAACCACATTCAAGTCCAGATTATATCCTTTGGAGGACCCAAGTACAGAGATACTCTTTCCATTGTGTAATTCAAATTATTGTCATTATTGAAACAACTGACAAAAGACAGATAAAAACAGGAGGATTTTTTTATTTGTTCTAATTACGTGACAGAATGCCCTCTGACACATCGTACATAAATGGAGTATAATTTCTCATTCTTCTGGCTTTGCATGATGAAGAATCACACCAATCTTGCAGTCATATAAAAGCATGAGATTTTCAATGATGACTCCTTTCATTCTTCATTTTTGAACTGTCAAATATTATATTATTTCCATTGTTTCTTGGTTTTGGTGCCCTTGCCTTGCTCATCCCTTGAACACATAATCTTAAATTGCTAATTCAGAATTCGACCTGTCTCTCCTACATTCAAAGCAAGAATATTTTAATTTTCTATAACTTTCACTCTTCACCATGTATTAGTTCATCAATCTTATTCTGTCCTAATTATTCCACCCAAAGGGCTATCATGGAGGTTATCCTTCTCCGATTGTTCCTTCTCAGTCTCATTTCAAACTTCTCCTCCTCTGCAAGTCCTTAGAGGTCATGAACCTGAGGCTCTTCCAAGATTCTTGTTTTCATTTGATGTGCTTCCTCCAAACAACCCTATCCAGGGCCATTCATTTGCTGTGCATTTAGAGGGGGTCATCTGAATGAGAACTGTGCTTTTAAAGGTAAAGGAAGAGTACTATTGGCACATACTCCCTGTATGCTTGGACATAGGGTCATCCTATGTATATGCTAACACATTCCTAATGTATTGTTTTCCCAGTGAAGACTCCTTGTCTGAACTACAAACTCACAAACCTAACTGCACACTATGTGCACTTGGACTCATCAATTCACTCATTTGATAGTATTGAGGAGCTACTATGGATCAAGCACTACTCTGAGAACTAATGGACAAAAGACCGTGCTCCTGTCCTCTTAAAGTTCACATGCTGATTCATGGAAGAACAATCAAAACATGAATGCATAAAAAACATATTTTGTAGTATGATGAATGCTATGGAAAAACAGAGTGGGGAAAAGGAAAAGGAACTATGCAGAAGAAGTTTGAAATTTTAAATAGATCAGGTAGGTCTTCATTGAGAAGGTGACATCTGAGAAAAGGCCCAAAAAGGAAGCAAAGTAGATGTTGGAGCAGAGGGAATGAAAAATGGAAAGTTCTTTTAGTGGCAATGTGGGTGGCATCTCCATGGAACAGTGATAAGCCCACTGGAGTGATGCTGGGGGACAGGGAGGGCAAGGAAATCAAAGGGAGCATTAGCAGGAGGTCTAGGTCACCTAAAGCCCTGTAGGCAACTGCAATGACTTTGGCTTTTACACTGAATAACATGGGATATATTGGATGGATTTTTAAAGTTTATTGGTACTTCTTAGTTATACATGACAGTGGAATCCATTTTGACATAATTATAAAGGCATGGAATATATCTTGTTCTAATTTAGACCCCAGTGCCCTCCTCCACCTTCCCCCACCCCACCTCTGGTCCCTTCTCTATTGATATTTATGCCATTTACTGATAGTTATTTTTTTGAATTAATTTCTTGTGGATGTACACCATGGTGAGATTCACTGTTGTATTCCTACGTGTACTTAGGAAAATTACGTCAGATCATTCCACTGTATTTCCTATTCCCAACCTACCCCCCCTTCCCTCCATTCCCCTTTGTCTAATCCACTAAACTTTTATCCTCCACTCCCCCATTGTGGGTTAGCATCCACATATCAGAGAAAACATCTGATCTTTGGTTTGGGGGGACTGGCTTATTTTACCTAGCATGATAATCTCCATATCCATCCATTTACAAACGAATGTCATAAAGTCATTCTTCTTTATGGTTGAGTAATACTTCATTGTGTGTGTGTGTATTACATTTTCTTTATCCATTTATCTGTTGAAGGGTCCTTAGGTTGGTTCATAGATTACCTATTATGAATTGTGCTGCTATAAACATTGATATAGCTCTATCACTGTGATACATTAATTTTTAATCTGTTGGATATATACCAAGGAGTGGGATAACTGGGTCAAATGGTAATTCCATTTCTAGATTTTTGAGCAATCTCCATACTGATTTCTAGAGTGGTTGCACCTATTTGCAGTCCCGCCAATAATATGTGAGTGTACCCTTTTCCCCATATTGGATGGATTTAAACAGAGGAACAACATGGTATGGTTTAATATTTTAAAGGAAACTCTCCAGGACAGGAAGAGTCCACCAAATATGAACATAAAGGCAGAAGCAGGAAGCCCAGTTAGGAGACTACACTGATAATCCAGCTGAGAAATTACAGAGGTTTAAAAAAAACGTGGTCAGATTCTGTACAGATTCTGAAGACAGGTAATAGAATCTGCTGATAGATTAGACATAGGAACTTTTGGGTCAGGGCAACCAGAAAGAGTTTCCACTTATTTAAATGGTGAAGACTCCATAAATGGAGGGCAAAAGTTCAGTTTGTTGCATATGTTAAATTTTAGATGCATGTTGGACATGCAAGAGGAACTCTCATGTAGCCAGTTGGATCTATAAATTTGGAATTCAGGGAGAAAGCTAGCCTGGAGAAAAATTAGGAAATCTTCAGTTCTATATATGGTATTTAAATCTAGGGGCCTGGATGATACCAATAAGGAATTAGAAATGAGATCTGGGAATTTGACGCTGAAAAGTCAGGAAGATGAGGAGGAACCGCAAAGCAGAGAGAGAGGAGCATCCACAGGCCAGGAGGAAAAACAGGAGTGTGATGGCATGCAAATCAAGAGAGGAAAGTAAGGCAGAAAGAATGATAACCTGCATCAAGTGCTACAAAGTGTCAAATGAAATGAGGACTAGAAATGGTATGGAAGTCAGGGGGTTCTTGATACATTCAGGGTAAGTCAAGCAATGAGAATGAAAATCTGAAATGGTCCCAGAGAGAATTAGAAGAGAAAAACTAGAGAAAGTAAATACTAAAATCTCTTTTGAGATATCTAAGATCAGCATCCTATAATCAGCCATATCCAAGTTTAAAGCAGCACAATTCATAATAATGGCCAAGCTATGGAACCCTTCAACAGATGTATGGAGAAAGAAAGCATGGCATATATTCACAATGGAGTATTATCCAACCATATAAAAGAATAAAATTGTGGCATTTGCCAGTAAATGGGTGGAACTGGAGACTATCATGCTAAGTGAAATAAGTCAATCCCCAAAAGTCAAAGATTTAATGTTTTCTCTGGTATATGGAAGCTAATTTAAAATAAAGAAGAGAGAAAAGAGAGAGAAAAAAAATCAATAGAATAGAGGAAGGGGATTCAGAGGAAGAAGAAGGGACAGAATGAGGACAGAATGACCTTACTTTCCCATGTACATTTATGAATATACCACAGTTAATGTCACCATTAAGTATTTCCACAAGACACTAATTTTAAAAACTGTAAGTAAATAACAGAAAGATTAGTAGAATAGAGAGAAGGGAACAAAGGGAGGGAAAAAGAGGCAGAGGGTGAGTTCTGGGGACTGAACTGGAGTAAATCATGTTCCATGCTCATATAATTATGTCAAAATGAATGATATATATAACTAAAAAGAGCCAATAAAAATTTTGAAAAATACTCTTCTAAACTAATTAGAGCAAATTTATAAAAAAGAAACACATGATGAAAAAATACTCTTTTGAGGAGTTTTTCTGTTAGAGGAAGGAAAGATACCAGATGTTTAACAGGCATTAGCCAGAGAGAAAAGTGAGGTCAAGAGAAGATTTTGGTAGAGGAGAGGAGTTATAATGGATAGAAAAGAGAATTTTCTGAACATTTTCTTGTCTTGAAATAGTTCCATCCTAAAAGGAAACGAAATCACAAGTGAAGGGTCAGCCTTTAGTAGGGGAGAGATGGTTCATCTATAACAACAGAAGAGGCAAAACAAATGAATAGGTAGGTGGACATGGTGGTGGGAGTTCTCTTCTGATTGCCTCCATCTCTTGATGAAATGGAATGCAAACTCGCTGTCTTGGAGGGAGAGCTGGCAGGGAAAGTTTGAGGTGTGTTGGGTACTAAACAACCACGATGGAGAGTTGGAAAGTAATGCTAATGAAAGCCCAGGTGAGATCCAGGAGGCATTATGCTCACCTGGCGGTAGGTGGTCATATAAACTGTACTCCTTCAGCATGGTCTTCTATTTTCCTTCAGTATGATGGCATGTGAGAATCAAGGAGCAAGTAGGTGGATTTCAGTAGGGTTGTGATTTTTCCAGGAAGAGAGAATGAGGCCACAGGTCAGGGGAGTTAATCATGTATGGGAGGGAGTTACTGGAACAATGATATGGAAAGAATAATGGATTTAATGGAGAGGGCAATGAAGGCACGAGAGGAGTGACAGGCAGTGACATGGGAGAGGGATCAATGGACTACAGGTGCTGGTAAGAAAAGTGACATTTGCAGTGGATCTTAGAGCAAGTGAGCTGGAAAGTTAAGAACTCACAGTAAGAGGGTGTTTGGAATTGGGATTGAGGAGGGTTGCAAATATTGGTGTTGACAAACTCAACATTTCCCAGATGACACTATGATTCTCTTTCAGGGTACCCTAACCCAGTAAATGAAGCCACCAAGATTTCCTTTATCTCATCACTGCTTCTGTGCATGGGACCCTTTATACAACTCCCCAAGCTACCTACTTCTCTCTTCTCATCTGTTCCTCTTCTAATCCAACTACCAGCATTCCTTGTTTGGGAAATTGTAATAACCTTTTAACTAGTCTCCCCATATCTGCTCTGACCCCAATCAGTCCTATTGCCAAAGTGACATTTTTGAAACAAATAATTAATCATGTCACCATTAATTAAAATTTCAATGGCTTACTATTTGCTATTACTCTTCAGATTAAGACCAGAACCTGTGGTGTGGCTCACAGGGCACCTGTACTGTCTACCTCCTGCCTGCTTCTCCAGCCTTGTCTTGTACTGTTCCCCTCTCACTGCCTGCCATGTAAGACACATGGGTCTGTTTTTGATCTTCAAGCATGTCATACTTCCTCTGACAATCACCTCTATTGCCTTTGTAAAACTCACCCATCTCCACCCTCCCTTCACCTGGTTAATGCCTTCATGTCCTTCAGATCTCAACTTAAGTGTCTTTTCCATAAGGACCACTGCACTGATTCTATAGGTATAGATCTCTTGTCATAATCTCTCTCTGTATGTAGTACATGGGTCATGAGCTCTAGAATAAAAGTCACTACATCTGTTTTTATTCCTCATTGGGGCCGTAGTGCCTTGGACAATCCTGGAATATAATTAACTGTCATAAATATTTTCCATTAATAAATGATGCTGTTATTTGCATGTGATATGTCTAATGCTTTTTTCCTCAAAAGTATCTTGCTACATCTTAAGCTAATCATCCTCATTAATTTTATCTCATGTTCTAAGGTTGCTTTTACTCAATTCAACAATTTATTATGCACCATGTGCCAGAGAGAGTAATTCAGAAGCAAATAGGTACAATCTCCATCCTCAATTTGTATATTATACAATATGACAAACAGATATGTGCACAAAAAAACTGTAATCAATTCATCCAACGTTTTTTGAATGTGTACTAAGTGCCAAGATTTCTAAGCCCTGACACATAGCCATGGATAACTATCTCGCGAAACTTATAATCTGGTGACGGGGCATCTGCTCATTGGGGGGTAATTCTGGGACCAGAATTTGAAGGCCTTTGATACTTTATCACAGTTTTGATTTTATTCTGAGGCTACTGCATGCTAAGCATTGCAGTGATATCTTTAGTTAGATATTAGAGAAAGACAGTACTGGCAACATGAAGGATGGATTCTAGTAGTCACAATTAATAGTGTCATTGAAAATGATTCCAGTGTTTGAGGTAGAAATGTCAAGGTCCACTAAGAATAAAATGTAAAGGATAAATCAAGGGGACAGATTGAATATGGTCACTAAAAAAAAAAAGAAGAAGAAGAAGAAAGAAATCATTAAAATGAGGTTTTTAATTTGAAAGGGAAGTGAGTTAGATATAGTCCCATCAAAACCATTCCACCTCAGTTCTGAGCATATATCCAGATAGCATGTGCCAACTTCCTTGCAGTTAGGTGAGGCAATGGGACTGGTTGATGGTAAAAGGAACATGTGGAAATCATGAGCGCCCTTCCAGCCTAGATCAATTAAAATATTTCCCAGTCTACCTTCTATTCCTTCCCTATCAACTTGATATCTGGGTGCAGGGTGATGGAGGAAGAGCTCTGTCAGCCTGGGTCAGGTCCCTAAAAGCAGCATTCATATCACCATTGATTGGACTTCACATTAGTAAGAAGAAAAAACCTCTATCATGGTAAGCCACCAGCACTTGGGGATTTACCCAGTATCCAGGCTTAACTTAACTACAGTGATGATGCCATTAGCCTAGTAAGAGATTCAGAGTAGAAGCTGATGTAGAGGTAAAGGTAAGAAGCTCAGAGTAAGCCATGTCTATTTAAGATTATTTTTTTACAAATCCAAACAGTTGGAAATAGTGATCCAGAGACCAGTAGAGAGCTAAACGCAAAGATCTGAAAGTTTTTGTAAGGTAAGTAATAGAAGCCCTGGTCCTGATTGATAGAACATAGAAAGATACAAGCAAGAGCAGATGAAGCTCTGGGTTAGGAAATATCACCATATAAAAGAAGGCCTTAAGAAAAAAGAGTCAGAAGGTAAAAGAAAACACATTCTTAAAAAATTTCCCCATCAATATTATGTACAACAAACCATAAGAGCTGGTCTTAGAAGTCTTTGTTTCTAAGTACTACTTACTCATATAAAAGTGATCATTCAGTAAGTCATATTGCTGCCTCCCTCTGCCACTAAAACTTGAATTCAATGAATTCTTTAATGCTTTGCTTTCCATACTGAAAGCTCTAAGATTCAATTAAATCATCCTTGCTATCTAAAATACCAAAATTCATCTAAACATTGGGTGATATTTTGAAACATACAAGTGGCTTCTGAAGAATTCTCTGACAAAATTTTAGGATTTCTTTGGTAAGGACATTGTCTTCCATTTATCATCAACCTACTTTTATCCCATCTGAAATGCTTTTCATACACATGATTCATTTGATGCCCCTAATAAATTCATAAGATTGGTGAATACAGTTGAGGGCTCCAGACATGCTGACAAACTATCACAAGTGACCATTACCTTAGAATAGAACATGTGGCAAAACAAAGTACATTCCAGGAGGCAGGAGAACTGCCTGTCAAGAATATCTGCAAGAAAATATATACTCATTTAAAAGTGCTATTTCACAACAAACATATGAAAAAAATGCTCATCATCTCTAGCAATTAGAGAAATGCAAATCAAAACCACTCTAAGATTTCATCTCACTCCAGTCAGAATGGCAATTATCAAGAATACAAGAAATAGTAAGTAGTTGGAGAGGATGTGAGGGGAAAGGTACACTCATACACTGCTGGTGGGAATGCAAATTGGTGCAACCACTTTGGAAAACAGTATGGAGATTCCTCAGAAAATTTGGAATGGAACCACCATTTGACCCAGCTATCCCACTTCCTCAGTTTATACCCAAAGGACTTAAAATCAGCATACTACAGTGATGTAGACACATCAGTGTTTATAGAAGCTCACCTCACAATAACTAAACTATGGAACCAACATAGACACCCTTAAACAGATGAATGAATAAAGAAAATGTGATACACACACAAACACACACACACACACACACACACACACACACACACAGATATTACTCAGCCTAAAAGAAGAATGGCATTTGCAGGTAGATGGATCAAACTAGAGAATATCATGCTAAGTGAAATAAGCCAATCCCCCCAAAAAACAAAGGCTGAATGTTTTCTCTGATAAGTGGATGCTGATCCATAGAGGGGGAGGGGAATGGAGTAGGAAGAAACTTTGGATTGTGCATAGGGTAGTGAAGAGAGGGGTGGGGTGGTGGGGATGGGAAGGACAGTAGAATGAGGCAGACATTATTACCCTATATACATGTATGAATACACTACTGGTGTGACTCAGCCACCATGTACAGACAGAGGTATGAGCAGTTATGCTCCATTTGTGTACAATGTGTCAAAATGCATTCTACTGTCATGTATAACCAATTAGAACAAATAAAAAAAACTAATAAAAATAAATTAATTAAATAAAAGTGCTATTTCAATTCCAGAGGTTATCCACTCATGAAGTTTGTTATTCTCACAAGTCTTTTTCTTTTCTTTTCTTCTTCTTCTTCTTTTTTTTTTTTTTTTTTTTTTTTTGTGTGTGTGTGTACAAGGGATTGAAACCAGGGTTGTTTAACTATTGAGCCGCATCCCCAATATTTTGCTTGTTTGTTTTTTATTTTGAGACAGGGTCTCACTAAGTCCTTAGGGCCTCACTAAGTTGCTGAGTTTGGTCTCAAACTTGGAATCCCCCTGTGTCAGCCTCCTGAGTCACTGGGATTACAGGCATGTGCCACTGCACTCAGCTCATGTGTCATTTTAATGTGACATGAAGCTTCCTTACTCAGAATCTGAGTCACTATAAATGACCCTCCAGAGTGAGCAAGGGATAAAGGGAATATCTTGGACAACATTAATTTAATATTTGTTTCATCCTTTGTCACAATTGCTTTGGTGGGTTCAAATATATTCTGATTAATGCTTTACACATAGGGCCATGGCTATACATTCACATGCCTAAAGAAAGTAGCTATTTTGAAATCTTGCCATTCTAAATTTTTTTTAAATAATCGTGAGTCAAATAAAAACTGACATTCAGATGAGCTCTCATAAACGCCCACTTTTGTTAGGCCATCTCTTTTTCTAATATCTTCAAATATTATTCTGAAATGATCAAATTACTACATGTTTAATTTTATGAGTCAACTTGGCAAGCCTATGGTGACCAGTTGTTTGGCCAAACACTTGTATGTGTTGCTGCAGAGGAATTTTTTAAAATGTGATTAACATTTACAATTGACTTTAAGGAATGCAGATTATTCTCAATAATATGAGTTAGCCTTATCTAATCAAAGATTTCAAGAGCAAAAATTGAGTTTTCCCAAAGAAAGAATTCTGGGTTTTTTTGTTTTGTTTTGTTTTGTTTTATTTCTTTTTGTGGTCTGGGGATTGAACCCTGGGCCTTGTGCTTGCAAAGCAAACACTCTATCAACTGAGCTATAGCCTCAGCCCCCAGAATTCTGCTTTTTGACTGCAAACATAGAAATTCTGAGTTTTTAGCCATTGCTTCAGATTTGGAACATCAACTCATATATGTCCATCCCCATTGTCTCTGCTTCTGTAAAGAACCTAATACATTCCTCTTTTATTTCAAAATCTTCAGTCAAGAGTAAAGTTCATGGATATGCTCCTATTGGATATTATCTTTCAAATATTTCCTACCAAAGATGTTATAAATTGTAAGAAGCAGGCACACAATTTTTGTTGTTCTTGTGTATCTGCCACCCTCTCTTGGTGTTTTAAAAGGTTTACGAAAAGGACTGGGTTGTGGCTCAGTAGTAGAGCACTTGCCTAGCATATATGAGGCACTGGGTTTGATTCTCAGCACCACATAAAAATAAATAAACAAATAAATAAATAAATAAATATGCCAGTCTACAACTAAAAAAAAATTAAAAATTAAAAAATTTTAAAAAGACTTACAAAAAATATATGGAAAGATAGTACACAATTGCCTAGGACAGGGAGAAGGTACATGTACTAGAGCATGTTAAGTTTATTAAAGTAGACATACAGTCAAACCTTATGGAATATGGTGAAAATAGTACTCAGAGTGAGATATACCACAGGAAATGCTTGTCACAAAAGAAGAAAGAACTCAGTATCTAACTTCACACAATATGTTTGCCTGCTAGTGCTGCCATAACAAAATACGCCAGACTGGGTGGCCTTCTTTCCTCATAGTTCTGAAAGCCATAAGTCCCAGATTAAGGTGCCACCAGGTTTGGTTTTGATGAGACCTATCTTCTTGGCTTGCAGAGAGCTGCCTTTTCACTATGTCCTCACATGGCCTTCCTGTGTGTGCATCCATGCACATAGGGCAGCAGAGCTCTCTGCTGTCCCTTCCTCTTCTAATCAGGACATCAGCTCTCTCCTATTAAGGTCCTACCCTTATGACCTCATTTAACCTCAATGATCTCCCTAATGAAATTGTCTTCAAATATAGCTACATTAGGGATTTGGAGAGAAGAGGGAACAACTTAACCTGTAACTGACATTAAGGAAGTAGTTAGACAAGAGCAAATTAACCCAAAACAGAATAAAGGCGGCGGAAAAGATTGGAGCAGAAATAAATGAAATACAGAAAAGCAAAAAATAGAATAAAGGAAACCAAACGTTTGTTCTTAGGAAAAAATCAACAAGATTAACAAACTTTAGTTAGAATGAAAAGACATAAAAAGAAACATAAACAACTACAATCAGAAATGAAAAGGGAGACATTACCGTGGCTCTCAGAAAATTCACAAGAATTATAAAAGAACACTATGAATAATTACACTAACAAGTTGGATTAGATTAAATGGGCAAATTCCTAGAAGCATGCAAATTACCAAAGCGGACTCAACAATAAACAGAAAATCTGAATGGACCTACAAGTAAATAGATTGAATCAGTGTTTTAAAGAGCAGAACACAACCTCCCCCAAAAGAAAAATCCAGGGTCAGAAGTCTTCACTAGCGAATTCTACCAAATATTTAAATATAAATTAACAAAAGTCCTTCTCAAACTCTTCCCCAAAATACAAAATGGGTTACACTTCTTAACTCATTCCATGAAGAATAAAAAATCCAGATAAAGATAACACAAAACTGTAGATCAATGTCTTTTATGTACACAGAGGTAAAAAAATCCTTGACAAAATATGAACAAACTGAATCCAGCAGCATATTAAAAGGAGTATATATCATGAGCAAGTGGGATTTATCCCAGGAATACAAAGGCAGTTCAACACATGAAAATCCATATAATATATCACATTAATAGAATGAAGTGGAGAATCATCACAAAATCATCTCAATTAATGCAGAAATCCAACATTTTAATGATTGTTTAAAAAAACCTTCAATGAACTAGGAATAGGAAAAAACTTCCTCTGGCTGATAATGAGCATATATTAAAAAACCCCACAGTTATCATGATATTGAGCAATGGAATAATGTTTTCACCCAAAGATCAGGAATAAAACATGTTTTTGTTGTTTCTATATAGCATTGTACTAGAAGATGTAGCCAGAGCAATCAGGCAAAAAAAAAAAAAATAAAAGGCATATAAACTAAAAATTTAGAAAGTATAACTATTTGTATTTGCAGATAGCATATTGAAAATCTCAAAGAATCCACACATACCAAAAAACCTACCATAGTTAATGAGCAAAGTTATGTCAACCTGAAAAAGTCAGTTGTACTTCTATATACCAGCAATTAATAATTTGAAGAGGACATTAAGGGAGAAATCATTTAGAATAACATTCAAAACAATCAAATTCATAGGAATAAGTTTAAACAACAATATAGCACACTGAAAACTATAAAACAATGCTGAAAGAAATTGAAAGTCTTTATAAATGGAAGCCATCCTATGTTCTATATTAGAAGACAATATTATTAAGATCATTCTTCAAAGTGATCTACAGATTTAATGCAATCCCTATCAAAATTTCAAGTTTTTAAAGCATAAATAGAAAAGTTAATCCTGAAGTTCACGTGGAATTCCAACTGTCCCAAAATAGCTAATACAATGTTTAAAAATAATAAATTATAGTTTGTGGTTTCAAAAGTTACAGTACTAAAAACAGCGTGTTACCGGCATATAGAGAGATATATAGATCAAAAGAATAAGGTTGAGAGTCTGGAACATCTATGGCCAATTGATCTTGACAAATGTACCAACATGATTCAATGGGGAAATAACATTCTCTTCAACAAATGATGAGGCAATTGGATATCCACATGCAAAAATAAATACCACATAAAAAACTTAGAACAATCAACAATGTAAGCATAAAAATTAAAACAATAAAAGTCTTAGAAGAAAACAAAGAAGTGATGGTTTATAATGTTGGGCTTGACAATGAATCTTTAGATATGACTCCAAAAGCATAAGCAATAAAAAAAGATGAATTGGTCTTCATCAAAATTTAAAAGTTCTGTGCAAAGGGCATTATCAAGAAAATGATGAGAAAACCTACAGAATAAGAGAAAATATAGGCAAAGCATATATCTGATAAGTTCTAGAACTGAGAATATAAAAGAACTCTGTTATGGTTTAAATATGAAATGTCCCCCAAAAGTTCATGTATTGAAAACTTTGTCCCTGGGCAACAGAGGCTCCACCTCTGAAAGGTGACTGGATCATGAGGGCTCTGACTTCATCAATGGATTTAGTGATAAATTCATAATTTAATGGACTATTGGGAGATGGTGGAAACTTAGGAGGCAGGACCTAGTTGGAGAGTGTGGGTCCCTGAGTTCCTTAAAGGCTATATCTTCTCCCCAGCCCCTTCCTCCCTCTGTCCCTCTCTACTCCTCCCTTTCTCTCTCTTTCCCAGCTATCAAGAAGTGAGCAATTTTGTGACACCACACCCTTCAGCCATGATACACTGTCTCACAATAGGTTCAGAAACACTGGAGACAACTGACCATAGACTGACACTCTGAAATCATAAGCCAAAATAAATCTTTCCTCCTTTAAAGTGCTTTTCTTGGGTATTTTGTCAAAGCAACAGAAAATTGACTAACACAAACTCTAATAAGTCAAAACAAAAGACAATTCAATTAAAAAATGAGCAAAAAATCTGAATAGACATCTCTCCAAAGAAGATATATAAATTTCCCAAAAGCACATACATGAAAAGATGTCTAACATAATTTGTCATTAGGGAAATTTAAATCACAGTGATGTACCATATGTCATCCACTTGGACGGCTATAGTTTGTTTGTTTTGAACTTCATGGAAAATAGCAAGTGTTGGGGAGGATGTGAAGAAATCAAAAAACTTGTGCATTGCTGGTAGAACATAAAATGATTCATTCACTGTGGAAAATAGTTTGCTGGTTCTTCAAAAAGTTAAATGTAGACTTACCACAAAAGTAAGCAATTTCACTCCTTTCAATCCCCAAAGAATTGAAAATACTCAAAAAAGAATATGTATGCTCATGTTCATAACAGCATTATTTACAAAAGCCGTAAGACAGAAACTGTCCAAATGTCCATCAGCTGAAGACTGGATAAATTAATCGTGGTACTTTATCAAAAGAAATGAAGTATAGATGCATGCCATAAGATGTGAACTTCAAACCTCACTCAAAGGAGCCAGATACAAAAGATTACATATTACATGTTTCCATTAACACAAATTATATTAGAAAAAGAAAATCCATATATACATAGCACAAACTAGGGGCTACCAGGGGGAAAGAGGAGGGAGGAAAGGGGTGCAAATTCTTAATTGGTAGGTTTCCTTTTGGGATAATGAAATGCACAAATTCTAAATGTACTCAATGCTACTGAACTGCTCCCTTTAAAATGGTGAATCTTATATAAATTTCACCTCAATTTTTAAAAACTATGCACCAGAAAAGAGAGTTATTTAACACAATAACCTTGTGTAGATTATTAGCTTCCAGGACGATTATTCAAATTCTAAATTTCTTAAGTTTTTAATTTTAGACTTTGAAATACGATAATAATTCTGCTTAACATATATAGAAGCATTATTATGTATCAGATACTATGTTTAAAGTTTTATATCCATTTCTCCTTTAAATTTAATACAGTCATGTGCTGCATAATGATGTTTAGATCAATGATGGACTGCATATATGATGGCATGCATACACCTAGATGTGCAGCAGGTGACGTACCATCTAGGTGTGTGTAAACACACCTGATGTTTGCACAAAGACAATATCACCTAACAATGCATTTCTCGGAATGTGTCATTGTTGTAAGCAACATGACAACTAAAACAGACATCACTGCCTTCAATTTAGGGAACAAAAGTAAAGTATAAAGAAGGCAACTTGCTCAAAGGCACACAGATAAGAGAACAGACCTCAGATGACAATTTAGCTGTTAATTATACTTTACTTTAGAAACATAACTAAAGAAACATTTATTCAAAGAGTTTATTGACTGCTTGTTAAATATTGTGTTTTATCAGTGCAGTATAGGTACCATAGATGATACAAAAGTTTTGGAACATATATGGATAATTGTTGTGTGCCTTAAATTGCATTTATATATGCTACATATCAAAACTATAAAGTCAAAGAATTACTCCAGATATTGGGTAAATAAGTTCAAAATATAAAATCAATTTAAAGAAGAAAATTAAAAATAATAATAGCTGACATTTATTGAACAGTCCTAGGCAGTGTTCTATGGGCTTTAAATATATTAATACCTTTACTCATCCATTGGACAAATTCTAATATAATACTTGCATGTCAAAAATTATGAAGGTGCTAGTCATATGACTGAAGTGTGGAAAACACTGGTATAATTTTAAAAAATAGTTTTGAAGTCACCTCAAATTTAATTCTGAGTTTTCCCACTTAACAACTGTGACTTGGGCCAAGAAACTAAGGATGGTAACAACCTAACAATGTAACTGTTATGGTTTATATCCCCCATATTAGGGGAGGGTTTAGACTAAAAAAAACCATTTACATAGGCACTCATGATACACACAAAAGCAAAGCCATCAGAAACAGTAAAGAATAGATTCAGGCTTCCAAGGATTTAAAATTACCAGATATACAATAATAATAAATAAATGTGAAATGTTTAACATAATGAGAAAATATAATTAAAAAATGAATGAGACAAAGATTGTCAAAATGGCCAGACTTGTTTTAAAAATGACTAAATATACTTCTAGAAATGAAAATAAAATTATTGAAATTAATAATTTGATAGGTTAAACACAAATTTTAAAGAAACTGGAAAGAAAATTAGTGAAATGAATGATAGCTCAAAGAATTTACCCAAAAGCAGCAGAGAAAGAGAAGTTTCTGATAACTATGCAAAATTAAGAGGAAAAGAGGCTGTGAAAAGAAGGTCTGATATATTGTTAATGTGAGCCCCAGCAGCAGAAAATAAAAAGAGGAGCAATGTTTGTTTAATAGCAGGGAAATCTCAGAACCAAAGTCGTAAGTACACAAATACAGAAAGCACCAATGTATTAAGTAAATCAGACAGAAAGAAATCTTCCCCAGACACTTTGCAGTGAAATCCCAGCCCTGAAGTCAAAGAAGATATCTTAGAATAAGCCAAAGGAGAAAGATAATTAGGCTGCAGGGGTTCAGCAAGCTGATCTGAAAGAGCCTGTAAATAACTAAAACCCAAGATCATGCCAAGGCACTCCTGAAGGAGACAAATAAGACAGAAAAGGGCCCAATTCCACCAGATACAAAAACTTACAAAACTCAAGAAATTAGGACAGTTAAGTATTTGTGGAAATACAGGCAAAGAGAACAGAATAGAAAGCCCAGAATTAGATACATACATATATAGAAACCTGACATTATGAAAAAGATGGCATAGCGAATCAGGAGAGACTTTAATAAATATTGCTGGGACAAATGATCAATCATAAAGATAAAATATTAGATCCCTACTTCACAAAATGGAATTCCAAATAGAGCAAAGACCTAAAATGAAAAAGTAAAACTTTAAAACTGAAAAAAGTAAAGAATGTTTTTCTGACTTTGGAACTGGGAGTTTGTCGGTTTAAACAGTTTAAAATATTGAGCACAAATAAGATGGATAAATATAGCTAAGACACTGAAATTAAAATGGCAAATCACAATTCTGGAAAACATATCTATTTGTCCCTAAATAAAATTTCTTCTCCAGGGTATATAAAGAACTCTTACAAAGTAATAACAACAACAAAGACCTCCCAAAACAGGCAAAATTCATGAATGAGCCCAACACACAAAAAAGAAACATGAAAAGTTTATAATCACACCAATAATCAGGAAAATGAACTAAACTAAATCCTATTTTACTCCTCCTACATTGGCAAATTGAGGACTTCTGAAAATTTCAAGTATTGATAAAAATATACAACTTTTAAGAAAACAATATACATTATCTTACAAAGTTTAATATTCGCAGATTTTCTAATCTACCAATTGCATTCCTAAATATATGCCCTACAGAAATTCTTAACATGTACACCTGGAGACAAGGACAGAACAATCATATCATTGTTTGTAAGAGCCAAAAACTGGAGACAATTCAAGTGTCTATTATCAAGAAAATAAGTACAGCTCGGCGTCATGGTATATACATGTAATCCCAGCAGCTCAGGAGGCTGAGGCAGGAGGATCACCAGTTCAAAGCCAGCCTCAGCCACTTAGCAAGCAGTAAGCAACTCAGTGAGACACTGTCTCTAAATAAAATTCATAAAAAGACAGGGATGTGGCTCATGGTTAAGTGCCCCTGAGTTCAATCCCTAGTACCAAAAAAAAAAAAAAAAAAAAGAAAAAAAGAAAAGAAAAGAAACACAAAAAATATATTATACTCACAGTGGTATATTATACTCACAGTGGTATCTTACCTGTCAAAAAAAGGAAACAAACTAATGCTACATGACACAGCTTGATGAAATCTTAGAAACATAATCTTGAATTAATGCAGCTAGTTGCAGGAGAAGTCTAAAATAACTGTACTATTTTTAAAGCTCAGAAATAAGCAATACTATATATTCTAATATATGCATACATATGAACTATACTTTTTAAAGGGCATATGTAGATAAAGATGCAAAATTATACTTTTTCAAAAGCCAGAAATGATAATGATTTACACAAATTTCAGGTTAGTGGTTAACTTTACAGCATGATGGAGAGTAACACAATAAATTCAACAATCAAGGTGTTGATTCGAGTCATAGATTATTATTGTGCTTCATTACTTAAAAACATACATTATATATTTATTGGACATCTATCGTGTTTGAGAACATGTATATATAATATGTGCAAAAGAATTTATGTGACCATTATTAGTGGCAGGCACACTCTAAGTGTTCCAAGCATGATTTCCAGACTTATATGTTGGTTCATAATTACATATTTTATATGAGAACAAAGTAAAAGTTCCTTTTTGCTTTTAAACTTCAAATAACATTTTGATACTACCTGTAGTCCACATAAGTTCCATAAATTATACTGATTCAGCAAATGGCTTTCCTTTTTTAAAAAGAGAATTGAATACAAAACATGTTATCTTTATCCTCAGCAAAGAAAATAATTTCTAAGCTATAAAGAAATAGGAAAACACTAAAAGTTCTTCAGACTAAGCCTGAGATCTGAAATGCAATCTTATTAAATTCTTCATGCATCTTCCCTGGTTTTCAAGATTCCCTTTAGGATTAACTCTAAAAGATGCCTACTTTCTTAATATACGATTTTTTTCTTATGTTAGTAGTATGCTTTTGAAACTGCCTTAACCCAATCTATGACCTGCAGTTTCACTATAAAATATGTTATTTTACTAATACGAAGTAGGCTCTGTAGTGTAAATAAATTAAAAGCTAGGGGTTGGGGTTGTGGCTCAGTGGTAGAGTGCTTGCCTAGCACGTGTGAGGCAGTGGGTTAGATCCTCAGCACCACATAAAAATAAATAAACGATGGTATTGTGCAAAATTAATTAATTAAAAGTCAGAATTAAAACTGCCATATTCACATAAATGTCAAATAAAACTTTTAGCAGAAAGTTCTCATCTCTCAAAAGTCAATCATGATTTTAAAGTAAATTTTACTACTTGTCAAGAAATACTCTGAGTTTCTTAGTCCCTGAACTACACATTACTATCCCCTCCAAAAATTTCCTACCCCAAATTCTACCACGGGTATTTCTGGCAAGTGATGGTCCACAAGGTCAACTTTTGAGTGCCTCCTGTTTGGATATAGGGGGACAAAGAATTTGAGTCCTGAACACCTGAGAGTTGGTGCTTGGTAGTCTGTCCACTCAAAAAAAAAAAAAAGAAAGAAAGAAAAAGGCCACGTTACAGCTGGTTGTCTTAAACTCTGTACCTAACACATCACACTGATGGAAAAAGGTGGGAGGGAAGAAAATCAAACCAGTCTTAGGAAAGCAGTACGCACTCCAAGCAACGGTGGCTGGATTGGGCAGAATGCCATTACGTTCTTTTTACTAATACAAACATGGACAGCATTCAATTGAACGTGCTGGTTATTGTTGTTTCGTTTAGTTTGCTACCTGGGGTCCCTGCCCACTGAAAAGAAAGACCGGGCAGTCTTCCAATGTTCCACCGACTTTGCAGCCCCAGTACATTCACATACTATCTGAGCGGCCTTTTTGACACAGGAATATCAACATTAACTTCACAGAATCGGGAAGTTTAAATGAGATGGGCACCTAAAGGGCATTCTGTAAATGACAGCAGCTCCTTGTGCTTCTGCGCAATCTTTCTGGAGAGTGGGAGCTCCCCGGCATAGTCTATGGAGGCACAGGGGGCTTCGCTGGAATTTCCTCCTTGTAGCTGGGAGGTCTTGGGCAAAACAGGTGAAATCGCCGAGCAACGAAAGAATTCCATAAATATTAGGACTACTACGCTTCAAGGTGCGCAGCCGGGAAACCGCAGCCTTACACCGCCGCGGAACTTCCTTTCCCTTTAAGCATCGGCGGACCCGCCCCGCGGCGAGAGAACCCCGGAAATGAGAGTAAGCTGCCACGCAGTCAGATTCTTCCGCCGAGCGCGGCGCTAGCTCCAAAGATTCGTTCCCGGGTTTCTCAGGTTTCCTCCTCCTCTTGCTCTGGTTCTCCCCCTCCAGCGCCCTCGATTCCCACTTCCTGGTCACTAGCCCCGGAGACCTTTCCCGGCCGTCCTCAACCCTAGGCCCGGTCTGGTTCCGCGGAGTGTGCCCCGCGCTGCCGCCGGGACACACCCCCGAGGACTCACTTCCGGCGACGCCGCGGCGGAGTCGGAGCCCGGCAGGGAGCGAGGCCTACGGAGGCTTTGCTGGGATGGACGCTTTGGCAGTCATGATGCAGGACCTCCTGACCCAGAACCATGCCCTGCGCAGGGAAAACAACGAGCTCATGGACCAGGTGCGGCGCCTGCTGTGCGAGAAAGCCAACCTGCTGGCCCAGGTGCGTCCGCCCCCCTGTCCGGTGGCTTTTCCCGAATCGTTTAACGGCGACCCCGCTCGGCTTCCCGACTTTTTGATCCAAGCGGCATCTTACATGAACTTCTTCGAGGCCAGATTTTCGAGTGACACCCTAAAGGTGGCATTTGTAATCAGCCGCCTCACTGGGCCGGCAGAGGAGTGGGTGGTCCCCTACATCGAGAGGGAGAGCCCCATCCTGACTCAATACGAGGGCTTCGTGGACGCGTTGAAGCGGGCCTTTGGTAGGAATGGGTAGAAACGGTCCAGTCGGGACTCCCGGTGTTGGTGGGCGAACCTTGCTCGCCCCAGGAACCTGGGCCTGCTTGACTTTGACAAAAAACTCTGGGCTTCTAGCCTTGCCTGGAAACTTGGGCGCCGCCTGTTCTCGCCAGCCCCAATATCTTTGTACTTTCCAGCAAGCCAGCTACAACCCAGTTTCTCTTCATTAAAGACATTGTTTGATCTGTAATAAGGTGGATAGACATCCCGGAGTCACCGCACGGCCATCACCCTCTCTGAAGACTGCTTCTGACCGCTTTGAAGAACAGCCGACTTAAAAAGGGTCCACACATCTTCCTGGGCACTGATTTGGATAGATCAGGCCAAGGAGGCAACTTCTAAGGGTTAATGTGCCTGGTGACTGAATTTTAACATTTGTATCTGGAACTACATAGTTTTTACACATTTCACTTCACAGAAGCCTTACATATGGTGCCTTTTGACCCAAGAAGTCCAGGCACTGGTCTAGTATTTACTTTAAAAATGTATTTTTCTTTCTTTTTTTTTTTTTCTTTCTCTCCATGTATATACATATGTCATACACACACGCACACATATAATCTTAACATAGGCCTAAAACATTACTTGGTTTTACAGAAGAAACAAAAATGATTAAGACAGGATTTGTATCTTCAGGAACATCAGTATGTTCTGAGGAAGAAAAAGAACTCACGTGCATAGGCTGATGTCTAGTTAGATAATGCTTTTTATAAGTATTTGATTTTTGTTTTATGGCCATTTTTACTTACAACAGTTTTAAAAAAGAAATGTCAAAAATGCATGCAACTTAGAAGGCTAGAAAGATAACCAAGCTCAGGCAATTTTGTTTGCTGCTGAAGTTGGTCTGTTTCTGTTAAAACTGTGTATTTAAAGTTGTAACTCCTAGCAAAATAAGGTTAATAATAATAAGGATGGTGGAGTCTTTTGAGTTGTGTCCACTTGGTTTTATTGCTTTATGCTAGCTAAATGGAAAAGTATTAGCTCCCTCCTTTTGAGTAAAAATCACTTTAGGTTTTGCAGCTGGAGTTTCTCTTGATTAAAGACATTACTTGACCATTAAAGTTTGGTTTGAAATTCTTGTGATTCTCTTTTATGAGGCCAAAGAAGGTAAGAAAAGGAATTTGTGCACTCTTCTTAGCAAAGGGTTTCTTGAAAGTCTCTAAGGAGGAAAATCCATACAATTATAATCTTATAGTATCTTATTATCTTATAATCTAATTATAGTCTTACTTGTCTTTAACCAAATCTTGCAAAATAGTCCTCAGTGAATGAACCGTGGATGAAGAGAGTAAGCTCAATGTAATACAAAGGTTCCTAACTAGGAATTCAAGAAGACATTTCCATGAGATTGTGTGGATCATCATATGACAAACCCATGAACATTATTAGGGCTGTCTTCAAGAATGCACCAAATTTGAGTTACAAACACTTTGCTCAAACTCTTTGGCCCCATGCCTAAAAATTCAGCTGGGTCTCCAAAGCTGTCCTCTATGAGGTCCTGGTAGGCTCTGGCCCCTGCCAACAGAGAACAGGATTCATTCCCCAGCTACTCATGTGAACCTAAACACTGAAGTACCCTCTTGCCCTCCCTACCCTGATTCTTGCAATCCCTACTGCAATTTTTATCTTTAAGCATATCTTCAGGGAGTTCCAGTTTATACTCCAAATTGGGAAACGGATAGAAGATTTGGTCCTTAGTAGAGAACCAGGTGAACTTAAGTCCATCTAAGAAAACTGCACAATTTTCTGGACTTTGACTTCTCTAGCTTTACTTGGTTTATTAATCAAGTGATAATCAGGTAATTCTTAATAGAGAATTAACTCTAGAGCTAAACAAGCACATTTTTAAAAGAATAATATTTTGCTTGTATTCCCCTCTTGTGCAAGTCATTGATGTTGTACAGGCTCATACAACATTTTTATTATAGAAATCTTAAATTCTTGACAGTTAATTGAAGGTAACATGTTAGAAGAGCATATGACTACTTAAACTACAGATAACCATTATTTTAAATAAAATTAAATCCTTTGTCTTTCTCAGATCCTTTTCACATGGCCTGTTACTAACAGTTCTCCCCAGTAATTCTCCATTTTTAGACAATACCAGCTTCATCTGGGAATTTATTTAAAACCTCAGTTACTTGACTGGTATCTGTGAATTTGTATCTCTAAAATTCCTAAGTGATGCTGATAACCACACAAGGCTACATGTAAATTAGAAATAAGAAAACTACTGGGCTGGGGATATAGCTCAGTTGGTAGAGTGCCTGCCTCTCAAGCACAAGGTCCTGGGTTCAATCCCCAGCACCACAAAAAAAAAAAAAAAAAAAAAAAAAAAAAAACTACTTAATTCTCCCCAGTGCAAAGAGAAAGATATCTCATTATCTCCTCTGCCTCTGCCCTGCCACCAACATCCACACCAGTGTACAGGCACACTTCCTTTTGAGCATTTACTTTAGAAAACATTTTGTGGTTCTGAGAATCGAACCCAGGGTCTTAAATGTTACAAGTAAACATATGCTCTACCAGTAACCTATGCCTCCCAATCCCAAGTAATTTTTTTTTTTTTTAACCTGAGGTGAGGCCTCTGCTAAATTGCCTGGGCTGGCCTCAAATTCAAGATCCTCCCACCTTAGCCTCCACTAGAGTAGCTGGGATTACAGGTATGTGTCACTAGTGCCCTGCTAGAAAACTTTTAATTGTAGTTCTTTCTGTGCCTGTTTGAAATGTATGTAAATCTTTTTGAAAGCTAAATTAGCCTCTTGCCAGTTTTACAACCCAGGAATGTTTCCTCAAGAACCTGGTAGCCATCCCATTAAAATTTAATAATCAAAGAAGGAAGTACCCCTGTCTCCCAGTTTCCTAGAAAGACAGAAGCCTAACTTTGGTGGACACCTGGCTCCAAATTGCAAATCTACCTCTGTTACAAAGACAAGAAAAATCTGTTTTTCCCTTGAACAATTAAACACAGATGGACACCAAAATTACCAAGTGAATTTAGAATGAACTCTGTGACAAATGGTGCCAATGAGTCCTCTTAGGAACTAGCTGTATCATTTGAGAAGTATGTAATGGATTACATCTGTTCAGCTATATAAAAGAGTGAGATTTCTGTTTTGGCAATCTTAGTGAATTGCCTCTAATGTGCATAACATTCTAGTCTAATGCTTACTTAATAAACAATTTTTTAAAAAACTTCTCTCTTTGTGTAAAGGCTTTCTGGTTTGAAAAGAGATTTTGTTTTTAATTATATTTCTCCACCATTAGTTGAGGCCACACTTTGAAATCTACTGAACAGTATGAACAAATGCAGAACTTTACATTTCCCTCTAGAATTTACCTCGTTGGTTTCCAGCGTATTCTTACAGCCTGTTAAATTCTTTTTGAATATTTGCTTCTTTGACTTTTGATTCTATCATCCCACTTTATATCATCTGTAAAATTGATTTAAATTTGTTTTGTGTTTACCAAATCATTAGTAAGCTCCAGAAAGAAATTGGGAAGGACATTGTAGTATTCAATTTACATTAATAGTCTTGAACTGCTATATATCATGTACTGTGATAAGTGCTAGGTCTGCAACTACAAACAAGAACATCCGCCTCTAGTAGCTTACAACAGGGCAAAGATAGGCCATTGTAATACATTATGCTGCAACATGCTACGGTAGGGAGACGGGAAGTGTGCTGGTAGCATAAAGGGGCACACCTCACCTAGGTGTTGGGGTCAGATGTGGCTTCCTAGGAAAGTTGGCAAAGCTGCCATGCAAAGGATGAGTAGGAACAAGATGGAGAAAAATGTTGGTCCAGGCAAAGGATCAGTGTTTCCAAAAGCCCAGAAGTATGAGAATATGGTATACATAGGCAACTGCAAATACGTAGGTCAGTGTAGTTGAAGAATGGGGAAGGATTGGAGAATAGACAAACCAGATTGCAATGCTTAAGTACGATTTCAACCACCTACACACCCAATGGCACCATCATTTGGATCAGGTTTCTGTTTCATCTGTGTGTGCTTCGCCATTTAAGTTACATAAAATTGAGGTACACTAGGCATCTATCCAATCTCCTATGCTAGTAATTCTACAGAACAAATGGAGGTAGCTTGATAGGTATGTTTATAATTAAATTTATGCTGTCTCCTGGTGATCACTTCTCAAAAAAATTCTCACAAGTCCATATAATAGTCCATTCTAAAAGATGCATAAATTTTTATAACATACTGAGCTGAGGATTAAGGGAATCCTTTTTATTTCTGGGATACTTCTGTGGATTGTTTTGTTTTGCATTGTTATATTTTGTTTGTCATTTATATTCACCACTAATGGTTTCTGTCAGTGCCCCAGGATGAATTCCTTTTGGGCTGAAGATGGAAATACATCATTTCCAGAAATACTCCCAGTCCTCTTTATTAATATTGGACTCAGATTCTTCCTATATATGTTTCTCGTTTTCCATTTTGAAGAGCATGGAAAGGCATCAAAATAATCACAACTATCAAAAAGAATTCTGCCTCATAGCATCTGTTAAACCATACGTTGGGCCTATCCTTTCCTGATTGAAAGACATTCTTGAAATTTTTTTTGTAAACCTTAGTTCATATAAAATGCAATCCAAGCCAAAATTCAACAAGAGTAAGGGTAGGAAAAGGGGATCCAACAACTGAGTAAGGTTTCTACCTGGATTATACACCACATGAAAGTCAGAATTAGGAGAAGTGTTTAAGATTAGAAGACATAGGCATCTAAATGATGGAAACTTTGTCCCTATGAGAGAGTATTAGGGTTATCCAGAGAAACAGAAGAGAGATTTATTATTGGAATTGGCTCAGATCATTATGAAGGCCATTGTGGCCTGCTGTTTGCAAGCTGGAGAACCAGGAAAGCTGTTGGTACAATTCAGTCCAAGTCCAGTGGCCCAAGAACAAGTGTGAGAACCACTCCCTAGGGATGATGGCCCTGAGAGGTGGATTCTGAAGATATGGAACTACTGCATCAGCTCTGAACTACTGGCCTCTATATATGTGTGAAAGAAAGAAATCTTACTCTAACACAGAACATGATATCTGGGACTGGGAAGTTACATGTTAAAATATCTACAAAATGCAGCATTGGCTTAATGGAGACAAGCAATAGCAGGTGCAGGCTTTGTAATTAGAAACTAGAAAGCTGGTCATGCTCATGTGGTGGCAAAACAATGGATCACATTTTCACATGTGCCATGTCTTGGAAGGCAGATGGTAGGAACATAGGATTGGCAAAATGGTAAGAAAAATCCAAAATATTCATGTTCACTGGTCCCCTTCTCACCACTCTTTTTTTAATTTGTTTTATTCTTTTGTTGTTGTTGTTGTTTTGGAACTAGGGATTGAACTCAGGGGCACTCGACTACTGAGCCAGCCCTATTTTGTATTTTATTTAGAGACAGGGTCTCACTGAGTTGCTTAGGGCCTCGCTAACTTGCTGAGACTGGCTTTGAACTCGCAATCCTCCTCCATCAGCCTCCCGAGTTGCTGGACTTAACAGGCATGCGCCACCGCGCCCGGCTTTAATTTGTTTTATTCTTAATGAGACAAACTAAGGCTAGAGTAAGTCTACAGGAAGAGTTGAAAGGGAACCCAGCTATGCTAAGAAAGTTTTCTCTATAACTTGCAGTCTAATTTTATTAGAGTTCTTGTATTTAAGCCTTGAAAGACTAAAGAATACAAGTGTTCCTATCCCCACACTGAAGTTGTTATCAGTAGTGACCACAAGAAGATAATCTATGAGGCTGAGGTTGTGGCTCAGTGGTAGAATGCTTGCCTAGCACGTGGCACTGGGTTTGATCCCCAGCAACACATAAAGTAAATGTATTGTGTCCATCTACAACTAAAAATATTTTTAAAAAAGATAATCTATGAGATTACCTCCTTGACATAATTACACATTGAGGGGCAGGGCCTAAGCATTTATTTAACTCATGAATCTTTGGGTCATGTGATTGGTTCTTCTGGTCTTGGCTGAGCTCACTTGCATCCTCAGTCAGCTACAGGGTCTAGCTCCTTGGTCTTGACTAGGCTTTCACATGTCTAGGGTCTTCTGCTCTACTGCTAGTCCAGATGAACTTGGCTGAGACAAGTGGACCACTCAGTTCTGCTTCACTGTCTTGTCCTTCAACAGACCAGCCCATAAATGTTTCCGTGTTTAAAAGAGAGGAGCAAAAAAATCAAGAATAATGTGCAAGCACTTCTCTAAGCCTCCATGTCACGTTTATTAATGCCCCATTGCCCAAAGCAAGTCACACCACCAAGCCTAAGGTCAAGGAATGGGCAAAAGCAGTGATGGGCAGGAGGTAACTCATACCAGCCCATTGGAGTTTATTGATAAATTTTCAGGAATTTGACAAGCTGATTGTTAGACACAGTCATTGTTTAAAATTAAATTACACACATAATTAAATAATTTATAGTAAAACATAAGAAAATACTTAAAATTCATGACTTCCTAGTTATTTTACTACATGTTTCTGTTGTCTATCCTCTTAAGGCTGTTGTGTATTGTACCTGTTGGAAACTCTACATTGTGTTTCAGTTGTATTGCACTAGCAGCTTAAAATCAGTTCTCCTGGACGTGTTGACACCAGATGTAGTCAAACTTTCGGATGACTATACCTCCAGAACAATATTCTAACTGAATTTCATGAAGGACTCTGAGCCAGAAACAGCCCACTAAGATGCTCCTGAATTCCTGGCCCCCAGGAACACTGAAATCATGCACTTATGTTCATTTTAAGCCAGGAAACTGTGAGACAATATTTTATGCAGCAATAGATAACTGATAAGCATTATCAATTTGATACAATACAGAAAAGTGATGATGATACATTAAGATGAGAAGATGTTTGTGAGTCCAAGGACATGAGGGAGGAGGAGGGGATGAAGGGATTGGTTCTCCTTTACTCCCTTTTCCTGGTGGATATGGTTGGGGGACACACTTCCTGGATTCCTGCACAGCTGGTCCTCTGTTTGTTGTCACTCTTGAGCGTGGCACTGTGCCAATAGCTTCAACCACTTCTGTCCTAACTGCCTCCCAGTCCATTGCTCACATTGGTCATAGATACTTCTTTAAAAACTTCCACAAATAGTTCATTTGGTTTACCTGGGGAGAGTTTGCTATTTTTAGCCTGGAATATTAGTGAGAGACAAATAAGGGAATATTGAATATTAGTAGGAGAGAATCTTTCTCCACCTTGACACAGGAATGGCATTGTCATTTTTATGACATATTGTGTACATCTCACATTTCACTGGACTTTATTGTTCAAAGCCACCTTTTTATTAGGTGACCATAAATACCTGCATCAAAAAATAAAGCAAGTAAGATTTCCAGTTTTAAAAATGAGAAAAAATTGATGGAGATATTTTCCATCTTCAAAAGGCTTCTTGAAAATGAAACAAAAAATTCATTTCAAGTTATGAAAATGCACTGACTGACCTTTGAAGTTCAAGCTGGCACAAAAAGCAGGATAATTAAAGAAGACAAGCTAAAAGCCCAAAAAGATATAAAGCTTGACTAATAAGCATGTTTAAAATAAATAATGTATTGTCATGATTTATTGATGATTCTACATTTCATGAGGAGTGCCAAGAAAAATGTAACAAGGAATGATTTGTAAAAGATCATCAAGAGCAAGTGAGAATACACCAGCTCCTTACTTATCTTTCCACTGACTGAAGTTGTAAAAAGCAAAGGAGATAAGCAGATGGAAAAAAAGAGAAGTGGTACTTGGTGAATAATGTCACAGCAAAACTCACATTCATTCAGCAATTAAGAATGTGACCTTGCATGGGAGTATAGGATCCTTGCAGACGTAGTTAAGATGAAGTCATATCGAATTAGTTCTGAATCCAATATGACTTGTGTCCTTGTAAGAGGAGGAGAAGATGCAGAGAGACTCAGAGACACACACGGAAGAAAGCCACGTGACCCTAGAGGCAGGGACTGAGTGATGTAGCTTCAAGTTCAGGAAGCCAAATGTTGCCAGCCACTACCAGAAACTAAGACAGGCTTGCACAGATTCTGGAAACGTTGCCTTACCTACACCTTGGTTTCAGCCTCCAGAATGGTGAGAGAATGTATTTCTGTTGTTTTAAATTGTGGATGTTTTGACTTTGTTACTGCAATCCTAGGAAATAATTTTAAAATATTTTAAAATAGTATTTAATTTCAGAAAGTAAATGATACTCTTAAAAAAAATGGAACAATTGCAATGACAAGAACCATGATTTCTAATTCAAATACTGAATACAATATTTACTTTTGCCATAATCAGCAACATATCATTTTCATCTATTTGAATATCACTTATGTTCAATAAGTATTCATTCACTATTAGAAGACTAAGAATACCAATAACTGGGGTTGATAAAAAAGTGAATTTTATAATTTACAGACCTCAATTAACTTCACTTGTTAGGATAACAATTTACCAAAGAATCCACTGCAATAAAAGAAGATATATTAAGTAGAGTTAAGCTGAACTGTAGTTAAGGACTAAAAGGGAGACACAAATACTACAGGCTCTGAAGTATCAAGAGAGAGAAAGAGCAACAGTGACTGAAGAGGAAATCAAGGCACTTAGTGGGGACAGAAACAATATCTGAGATTTAGTGAGGCCAAACAAAAGAAAACTGAGTGCTGATAAACACATTCAAACATCTCTTTTTTTAAAGATAAACTGAATCAGACTATGGGCTACAAATGTTCCCTTTCTGCTTTGGATTTCTGGTTAAATTCTCTATTCGCATCTTCCTTGTAGAATTTGGGCAATCAGGGTACTGGCCTAGTGTGGTGCTAGAAGTAATTATTAATGTGTCAAAAGTATAAAGGAGGCTTGTGACCTTTGATAGCACCAAAGGATGTAGAACAAAACATGAAAAAAATGGAAAATGCAAAACAGGTTTAAAGCACATTATGAGTATGGAAGTTAATTTTTGCTTTCAAATTAATCATTCTTAATAATAGACTATTCTATAATGACTCTCATTTAATGTAACTATAAAACTCAGACATTTTTATTATTTCCAATTAAAATCAGTTAATGTTTAATTATCAATTACTTTAAAAGTCTAGTTTTTGTTTCAAAATCAACATGGTGCATGTAATATGCAACTAATTACAGTTGATTACCAGATATTTGGGAAGCAACCCTATTATTGAATTAAATTATAATTAAGTGCATATATCCTCAATTGCATAATCTCGTTACTTTTAAAATATTTATTTTCATAATGCTATTTTAGATATTCTAATGTTGATCATCATTATACATTAAAATTTTATAGCCACAGGAAATCATTATGAGTTTTTATGTAGGATCCCATAATTCAATAAATTTTCTTTTAAAGAACTGATGGACTTCCAGACCCTGATTTTGGTGTCTAATATCACTACTGGATAAGGGAACCATGGTTCCTTGGAGAAATGGCTGATTCTAAGGATGGAGCAGAGAATAGACAAAATATACCTGGAGCATGTTATGCTTCCAAAAAGTAAGGAAGTGCTAAAAAAGTAAGTAATCAATTAAAAGATGAAACCTGTCAAAGAGACATTGGAGCTATCCTGAAAAGGTTTGCAATGGACAAAGCTAGAGCAATTTGAGTGACAAAACGGAGGTTGTAGCTTGGATCATAACCCAAAGAAAATAATAAATACTGAGTCCATACTCCTATCAATAAATGATCAAATAGTGAATAAAAAGTGAGAATAAACAAATCTATATAAAAATGTTTAAAATAATATATGTAGACTCTCCACTGTCAAGGGAGTGGAGCTTCTTTCTCTGTCCTTTGTGTGTTGGTTGTGCATGGTGACTTGCTTCCAAATTGTACTATGTATAAACATTGAGGGGAATGTAACCACAATGGGGAAACCTGGGCACCACACCCTCACCTGGTAATCATTATCAGTGATGAGCTGTAGTGGTAACCTGTGTCCTTGGTTGTATGTGATGAGAATGGCATTTCATCTCAGTAGTCTTCCTCCCCAGTTGTTGTTTGGATGAGCTGTCCCCCAAAATCTCCTGCTAATGCAGGAAAGTTAGGAAGTGAAATGATTGGATTGTGAGAGCTATAATCAGCTCCATCCTAGTGTGAATGACTAGTAACTGTAGGCAGGTGGGACATGGCTGGAGGAGGTGGGTCACTGGGGACATGGAGGGGTTCATCTTCCCTAAGGCCCCTTTCCATTTCCTTGCTTCTCCACCATGAGATAAGCAGGGCTCTCTGCCATGCCCTTCCACCATGATGTCCTGCCTCATTTTGGGCCCAGAGCAATGAAGTTGGCCCACCATGAGTTAAACCTCTGAAACCATGGGCCAAAATAAAAATTTCCTCCTTTAAGTTGTTCTTTTTGGGTATTTTGGGCATAGTGACAAAAAGCTAACTAGTATATCCCCCAAATGC
The DNA here is from genome assembly GCA_020662805.1 of Glaucomys volans. Classification (NCBI taxonomy): domain Eukaryota; kingdom Metazoa; phylum Chordata; class Mammalia; order Rodentia; family Sciuridae; genus Glaucomys; species Glaucomys volans. The sequence continues at coordinate 54,179 of JAJEJO010044272.1, read as the reverse complement.
ACAGCCCCAGTGTAACCATAAGAAAAACATCAGACAAGCCAAAATTGAGGAACATTCAACAAAATGCCGGACAGTGATCTTGGAGACAAGAAACAATGTGAGCCTTATGGTTGTCCTAGCTTATAGCAGGTAAGAGTTTCCAGTGGTAGAGCAGGGAGGGAGAGCCCAAGCAAAGTCTGGCTGTCCCCTGAGTTAATAATCTGCAGAGATTGGTGCATCCACTTTGGAAGGCAGTATGGAGATTCCTCAGAAAACTTGGAATGGAACTACCATTAGACCCAGTTATCCCATTCCTTGGCATATATTCAAAAGACTTAAAATCAGCATACTACAATGATGAAGGCACATCAATGTTTAAAGCAGTTCAATTCACAATAGCTAAACTATGGAATCAACCTAGATGCCCTTCAACATATGAATGGATAAAGATAATGTGGTACATATACATAATGGAATATTACTCAGCCTGAAAGAAGAATAAAATTATGACATTTGCAGGTGAATGGGTGGAACTAGAGAATATCATGCTAAGTGAAATAAGCCAATCCCAAAAAACCAAAGGCTGAATATCTTCTCTGATAAGTGTATGCTGATCCATAGTGGGGAATGGGTAGGGAAGAATGAAGGAACTTTGGATTATGCAGAGGGGAGTGAGGTGAGTAGTGGGGTGATCGGGATGGGAAGGACGGTAGAATGAGATGTTATTACCCTATATACACGTATGAAAAAAATTAAATAAAAAAGAAGAATCTGCAGAGGCCAAGGCAGCTGGAATTCATGGGGCAGAGAACCAGAAAGGATAGAGCTATGCAGACAGTAAGTCCTGAACACCTACAGAGGGATCCCCTGAGAACTTTAGCTGCATCATGTGAGTGAAGAAACAGTGGAGGCAAAAAGAAGCAAGCAGAACCATCCTTAGATCTCCTAGAAGGTGAGGGATGGTATTTACTCCTATCACCAGGGTGGAAAGAGTTCCTGACACCTGGGCATGGAGGAGAATCCACAGAAGACTATTGCCTCTTATAGGGGCCACATTAGCCCTACATTAATGAGTATCTTGGTCCACCTACCAAAGCTCTAAGTCAAGCCTTAAAAAGAACAAATATTTTTCAAGAAATTAACTGCATCCCAGACCAAAAAGATCAAACTGCTTTTAAAGAAATTACATACCAGAGCAAAACTCAACATAGATTAAGAAATATAGGAATCTCTTATTGAACAAGGGAAACCCAAAATGTTTTAAACCAAACCTCCTCCACAGAAAAAAAAACTAATTCAAAGAAGCAGAAAATATGGCCCATCATAATTTTTTTAAAAACATCATTTTTTAAAATAAACAGACCTAGGAATGACCCAGATGACAGCACTAATAGACAAGATGTTTTAAAACCCACTATAAATTGAGTTCATGTGTTCACAAAAGTGGAGAAAAACCTAAACATGATAATAAAACAATGGAAAAATATACCAAAGACCCAAATCCAACTTCCAGAGAAAAAAATTATAATATCTGAGCTGAAAATTCCACTAAGTAGAATCACCAACAAACTAGACACTAAAAAACCAGGTAAGTAAACTTGAAGGTGCAGTAGAAGAAGCTATACAAAATGAAACCAGAGGGGAAAAAGTAAGTTAAACTGGGAGACAGCATGAAGCAGACTAACATTTGTGTGATGGGAATTCCAGAATGAGAGAAGAGAAATGGAGAAGCCAAAAACTTGTGACAGCATATTATGAAGAACTCTTAAAACTAAATAGAATACATGATTCCAATAACAACAAAACAACAGATTTGAACTGATTCTTTGCTAAGGAAGGACAATATACAGACAACCAAAAAGAACATGAAGAGATGCTCAAAATCATTAGTCATTAAGGAACTGCAAATTAAAACCACTACACACAATACCATAATGGCAGAAGTTAAAATGATTGACCATCCTCAGTATTGGCATAGATACAGAGCAATTAGAACAGCCATGCAATGTTGTTGGGAATTTAGATTATATGACTTTAGAAAACAATTTGACAGTTTTTAAAAAATTAAACATACACTTACCATGCAATACAGCCAACCCACTCTAAAGTAGATATTTATGTTAATACTTTATGCAGGAAAAATGAAAGCATATGTCCAGGCATCCAGGCTGGCACAGAAATAACACTAGAGTTTTGTTTGCAATAAAACGTTTAGGAATGATAAAAAGACTCATTCTTTAAATCACAGTGTCATGATATACACATATATATACATACACATATATATATACACACACATACACACACATATATATGTCATGATAGGATATATGTATTTATATATTTATATGATATATTTTAATCATAGTGTGATATGTATCAAGATACTGATATGTAAATATCTCACATATATGTCAAAAGCCATGAATTTATGTATTTTAATTATATGCAGCTTCTTGGGGAAAAACAAAACAAAACATGGTAATCACAATTTTTGATGACCACTAGGTTACCACCCCTGGTATATATGCCCAAAATAATCCCTACCCTTTGAGTGTGTTCAGGAATTGTGACTACAATAAAGCATCATGCTTGGGATTAGGTTGCATCATATGGAAGCAGTGAAAGGCCCCAAATCAGTTGACTATGGATTAAATTTAAAGGGTTTAATCCAGGTTAATTATCCTGTGGGCTTGACCTAATCAGGTGAACCATACTCCTAACACTCTAAAACCATAATAATAAATGTGCATTGATATAGACTATTAATTTGTAGTTTTTTTACACAGCAATAGAAAACAAATATATGTGAAAATTGAACTAATGCAGATGATGATATAAATGGTAGTCTGGATGTGAATAAAGTCAAAATTAGTGAATTGGAAGAATTCTCAGTAATTCACCAAGAATTGCTCACAGAGATAGAGTTAAGAAAAATGAGCGATAGTGGAAAGAGTTTATATAAAATGTAGACCATAGATTGAAGAGCCTCTACATACATATCAGACAGAAGTTCTATAAGAATGAAATGAAAAGTATAATGAAGAAGCAACATTCATGAATTAAATAGAGACACAAGTCATCCTATCAAATGTACACTCTAGAGGAAAGAAAAATAAAGCATCCACATTAGAATATTGCCACATCCAGCTAGGCCAAACTTGCGGTTCCAGCAAGGGGTAAAAGGGGATTAGAAAAATAAAGACTCACAAAGGCAGATTTAGAAGATAAATCTGGGATCAGGTGGAATGCTGCTCTCTGGTGGAGGAGCAGATCTAAAGAGTTACGACAGCAATCTTTATATATGTCTCATTATCAGGTTAAAGACTATGCAAGTGCCGGGCGTGGTAGCGTGCACGCCTGTTATCTCAGCGACTCAGGAGGCTGAGACAGGAGGATCGTGAGTTCAAAGCCAGCCTCAGCAACTTAGCGAGGCCCTAAGCAACTCAGTGAGACCCTGTCTCTAAATAAAATACAAAATAGGACTGGGAATGTGGCTCAGTGGCCGAGTGCCCCTGAGTTCAATCCCTGGTTTAAAAAAAAAAAAAAATTATGCAAGCATCATTCTTTGTACTCAGAAAGTTACAGAAACTAGGACATCTATGTAGCTTTTCCACAGTTGTGATGTGTAATGTTAGGAGCTTTGTGTATCTCTCAAGAAAGTCCATTGTTTAAAGTTTCTTTAAGGAAGGCAGGAACTGGAGAAGCAGAGCTGGTGAAACATTGTGGTTGTCTAACATAAGAATTCCTCTGTTCCCAGGAGTTATGCACCTGAGATCGAGTTCAGAGCTGATAGGACTCTTGCACAGAGCCCCCTCATGCAGGGCACTGCCACAGCAGCTAAGCATCCTGTGCCCTTGCACAGAAACATTCTCAGGCACCAAGCATGCCACAGCCATGAGGTCATCAGGGACCCCCAAACTTAGTGACTGCTCTCGCATCCTCTGTCACCACTCTCCACAAAATATTAAGACTAAAAAGCAATTCCTAAAATCTAACACAGATGAAAAACAAATTACATATAAAGAAATGACAAACTGGCAACAAACTTCTTATCAGCCACAACAAGTGTCAAGAGGTACCATAGGCTTGTCTGCAAAGTTCTGAAGGAAGTAACTCAGAATTATATACCTGGCTAAACTATTACTCCAGAGAAAGAACCAATGACATTTCCAAAGATTTAAAGAATAAAGGGATTACTATTCACCAATAGTCACTACAAAAACTATTAAGGATATGTATTAACAGAAAAGAAAATGAACAAAGAAGAAAGTAATGGGATCAATAAACAATGGCTCTATGAAACATTAGTAAATTATTTTGCTCAATTGAATTAATTATTGATTGTTTAGAAAGAGAGCATTTGTATATTTTTAAAAAGATAAATTTAAAACCCTAAAGAAAAATAATTAGATGGGAGAAGGTATTCAACAGGTAGATACAGTGGTAAGGTCCTTACTATGTTGAGGAAAAAAAGAATCCCCAAAGTTTTAAGTTTTATTTGTAACTTTTATATCATGTTAAATGGTCAATATTAATCACTTAAAAATATGAGAAGTTCTAGTTTCTTCAACAATAGAAGAGGTGTCAGTGGTTAGAAATAGAGAACGTGTATCAAGATATCAAAAAGCAGAAAGGAGAAAAAAAATGAAAGGAAAAAGCTGAATAAGGGAAGACAGAAACCACACCTACAGCAAGGTCTATGAAAGAAAGAATTGCTAAATTGGACTTCATTGAAATTAAAATGTTTTGTGCTGCAAAAGACACTGTCAAGAGAATAAAGACAGAAGTCACAGACTGGGAGATTGGGAGAGTAGGAGAAAATCATTATAAAATACAAAACAAGCAAATCAAACAACCGATAAAAGGACTGTTATTCAAAATACACAAAGAATTCTAAAAACTCAACAGTAAGAAAACAAACAACCTGATTTAAAAATGGGCCAGCTGGGCGCAGTGGCGCATGCCTGTAATCCCAGCACTTGGGAGGCTGAGGCAGGAGAATCGCGAGTTCAGAGCCAGCCTCAGCAACTTAGCGAGGCCCTAAGCAACTCAGTGAGATCCTGTCTCTAAATAAAATACAAAATAGGGCTGGGGATGTAGCTCAGTGGTGGAGTGCCCCTGGGTTCAATCCCCAGTACCAAAAAAAAAAAAAAAAAAAGGCCCAAAAATCTTAACAAACACTTCACCAAAGAGGACATATAAATGGCAAATAAGCATCATTTGTCATCAGGGAATTGCAAATTAGAACAATGAGATACACTCCACACCTATTAGAATGACCCAAATCCAGAACACTAACACCACCAAATGCTGATGAGGATGTGGAGCAACAGGAACTCTCCATTCATTGCTGGTGGGGATGCAAAAGCCACCTACTGACACTTTGTCAGTCTCTTACCACGCTAAACATACTCTTACCATATGGCAAGCTGTCACCGTCCTCCTTGCTATTTACTCAAAGGAGTTAAAAATATGTCCTCACAAAACCTGCACATGGATGTTTATAGCACTTTATTCATAAGTGCCAAAACTTAGAGGCAACCAAGATGTCCCCTAGTAGTTAAAAGGATAAATAAACTGTGGTACAGCCAGACATGAAATTTTCAACAGTAAAAAGAAATGTGCTATCTTATCAAGTCATGAAAAGACATGGAGGAAACTTAAATGCATATTACTAAGTGAAATAAGCCAGTATAAAAAGGCTGTACTATATGATTCTAACTACATAATATTATAGAGAAAGCAAAACTATGAAAATAATAAAATAATCAGTGATTGCCAGGGTTAGGGAGGAGGAGAGTTTAGTAGGTAGGGCACAGAGGATTTTTAGGAAAGTAACTTGTATGTATTGTACTATAGTGATAGATATCTGTCAAAATAAATTATCTAAACCCATAGAACGTGTAACACCAGGAGTGAACCCTAATGTAAACTATGGACCTTGAGTGATAATGATGTGTCAATGTGGCTACATTAATTATAATAGCTTATTGGGATGTTGATAATAGGGAGACTATTCAGCTGTGTGGAGAAGGGGTATATGAGAAATCTATTTATGTTCTACTCATTTTTTTCTGTGAACTTAAAACTGGCTAGTGGGAAGTAATGAGGTAACTGGAGGCACTGCTCTTAGAAAGGATTAATGCTAGTTTCATGGAATGAGTTATTTCCCACAAAAGTGGATTGCTATAAAAAGAGTGGGCCTGGCCCTGAATCATTCTGGTTTCCTGTGTCACCATGTGATACCTTCTGCTCACATTCTCACCATTGTGATACCATCTGCCATGAATCCCTCACAGAGGGTTAAACAAATACAGCTGCCTCATCCTTGACTTCCAGTCTCTAGAACTGTGAGCTACATAGAACTCTTTATCAAGTATCCAGTCTTAGGCATTTTATTATAGCATCAGGTAATGAGCTAACACAGATGACACCATTTTTATACTCAATTCCCTTTCAACTAACAGCAAAGGCTAAGTCCTGGGCTTGGCCTCCCTCAGACTGACTCTCAAGATTTCATCTCTGGCTGTGTGCTTCCACCTTATAAGTCCATTATTATCTGACCACCCACATGCTTACTTCCATGCCAGAAATTATTTCAGAGATCAGTGGTTTAATAATTGAAATATGTGAAATAATACTTTGTGTTTTCTACAAATACAGAGTCTTGGATCCCAACCCAGACCTACAGAACAGAATCTCTGTTGATGGCCCCCATCAACCTGATTATGACATGAATTATCTAAAGGGGTCATTGAGATAGAGGCAGTGGGAAATGAACACTGTGTGTGGAAGAGAAAAATGTAATTAATGTTTTGGAAGGTAATTGTAATAAACTTTTTAAAAGACATATAAATCTGGAAACAGTATAGATAATGGATTATACTGGGGAGAGGAAAGCTAATTAAAAATTAGTCAAGCCTGGCACGGTGGCGCACGCCTGTAATCCCAGCACTTGGGAGGCTGAGGCAGGAGGATCACAAGTTCAAAGTCAGCCTCAGCAACTTAGGGAGGCCCTAAGCAGCTCAGTGAGACCCTGTCTCTAAATAAAATACAAAATAGGGCTGGGGATGTGGCTCAGTGGTCGAGTGCCCCTGGGTTTAATCCCCCAGTACCAAAAAAATAAAATAAATAAAAATAAAATTAAAAAAAATTAGTCAAAACCTTTTTTTTTTTTTTTTGGACTGAGGATTAAACCCAAGAGCACATTATCACTGAGCTACATCCCCAGTGTACCCATCCCCATTTTTTCATTTTTAAAATTTGAGACAGTTGCTTGCTAAATTGCTTAGGGCCTAAATTGCTGAAGATGGCCTTGAAACTGCTGTCCTCCTGCCTGCCTCAGCCTCCCAAGTTACTCAAAAAATGCATTTAAACTACAAATAATAATAATACTTCCAAATTATCTTGCATAAAGCTAAATCTCAGGATCTCTTTATTGGTTGCACTCCCCATGTGAACATGAACATTTGATCTAAAAATCATCCTGTAATGAAAAGATTTTACAATCCAAGGCAAGTGCTAACATTCATTTCTATTAATTGACAAGGAAAGGATTTTATTAGCAGACACATTGCCTGTTTTTAATTTCCATCTAATCCTTCTTTCAAGGACACATGTCAATTTAGCTTTTGCAGGAATTTTTTTAGGATGGATTCATTTTTAACATAATTTAATGATTCCCAATGGAGCTTTATTTCTATAAAATAGATATCAATGAAACACACTGTTGGTGGAAAAGAACACTAGAGTAAGTGTGAAAAAGGCTTGGTTCTGCAGCCATCAGCGACAACATGAGAAGTATGAGCTACTTTGACTTTTCCCTTTACTGAGCAAGATGTTTGGTTTATATCTAAATTTTTTGCAAAAATAAATAACACTATTTCTCCCTAGTACTTAGAGTGTAAAGCCCTCATTGTTTATTTAATGACTGAGCAAGGGAGGCACAGGTAGAAGATAGGAGTGAATGGATCGTGTAAATGCAGGTGGATTTTAAGGACAGGTATGTGTTATTTATACATTAGTTCTCACCAATTCCTTCCTACTTTATGTAGACTATATATATATGTATTTGAATAGCCTATAAACCCCTATGTAAATTTTTTTAAAAAGCTCCCCTCTTCCTGATGCTAATTTCAATTCTTTTATGAGAATCTCACTTAAACATACACAAATTTAAACCAACTTGTGCTTATAATTCTTACGCAACTATGAAAGCTGCAAATTAAATACAAACCAGATTTCAGAACCAACAAAATTCAAATGAACACCAGGAATTAAAACTGAATTATGATGTGTTTGGCTGAAAATAAATTACTCCTACACAACATGAACATGGTAATGATGAGAAATGACACTCTATATTCCCTGAATATAGTGGGCCTATAGCCCACTGCGGACTCTTGGCTAGTGGGCTTCTTCCTAGAATATTCTCATATTTCTGCCCCATCTATTGAATTGCATGTCTGCCAAGGGCTTCTTGTGTTTCCCTATCCCTACTGCAGACATAGTATCCCAGCTGTACTTGTGAATTTAAACATGAAATTTAATTAAATCTTTCAAATGTTGATAAGTAATTGTGAGAAGAGAGATATCACTTTTAAAAAAAAATTCTGAGCTGGGCATGGTGGCTCACACCTGAAATCCCAGAGACTTGGGAGGTTGACGCAGGAGGATCATAAGTTCAAAGCCAGCCTCAGCAACTTAGCAAGGCCCTAAGCAACTCTGCAAGACCCTGTCTCAAAATAAAATATAAAGCCTGGCTGGGGATGTGGCTCAGTGGTTAGGCACCTCTGGATTCAATCTCTGGCACCTCCCCACCAAAAAATATTCTGTTGGATGTCTTGAAAAAACTGAATGGTTAGTTATAGTACTATGTGTTAATGAGACAAATATAAAACATAAAATATTGGTCAAAAAATTCCAAAACTCTAGAAAACAATTATTACCTTACAATGAATTTAAGTTCTCTATTTGAAAGAAATAATAACATTAATAGTATGAATTTTGTGCACAGAGATGTATACAAAGATTTAGTGATAGGGTTTGCTTTATACCCACAAAAAAATTGATCATAGAAAATATTATTTAAAGTCTTAAGTAAATTATGGTAAGATCAAAACAGTGAAATATGTTAAAACTTAAAAGTCATACTGTGCAGGAATATTATTGTTATGAAAATATTTATTATATGCTGTGAAATGAAATAATCATAATTTCTTTTTAAAAAGGATACATAATGTGGTCCCATGTTTATTTAATTACACACATAAATACATGCACATAGAAAAAAGTTTGGAAGGAAACTTATACAGGGTTAGGACTAGCTAAGGAATTTTGCAATGGATAAAAAATAGACTGAATTCCAGTTATGTTGTTTATGTTCCAGTGGAGAAAGGAAAGAAACAAAATAATAAGTTTTCAAAAAGTAAAATTTAGTATGTCATATGGAAATGAGTGCACTGGATGAGGAATGCCCCCAGGAAGGTAACCTGGGTTGCTATAGAATAGGACGGTCAAAGATGGCCTCCTTGATAAGGTGACATTGGAGTAGTCAATGAAAAGAGCCCAGAGAACGTGATAGAAGAGACAGTGGATTTTCTACTTAGAAAGAATTCCTCTGGAGAGAATGTGGAGAATAAACTGCAATGTTGTGGGACAGGAACAGAAAGAGGGATCCCTGTAGGAAGCTGCTGCAATTATCTTTTTTTTTTTTTTTTTAAACTGGGGATTGAGCCCAGAGGTACTTTACCACTGAGCTACATTCCCAGCCCTTTTTATTTTTCACTTTGGGACAAGGTCTAAGTTGCTGAGGCTGGCCTCGAATTAGCGATCTTCTTGCCTCTGCCTCCTGAGTTGCTGGGATTATAGGTGTGTGCCATAGCCCCCAGCTAGCCATTGTAACATCTTGACAAGCGGTAATGGTAGCATAGAACGAAGGAGGTCAGATTCTGGATACATTTTGAAGGCTGCGCCACTGCTCATGTGTGGAATGGGTATGTGATGCCAAAAAAAAGAATAGGCTTGACATCCTCAACAACTGGGATGATGGAGCTGCCATTTTCTGAGACAGGAAAGCTGTGTGAGGAACAGATTTGAGGACCAAGGTAGGAATATGGTTTTGATACGTTATATTGGAAATGTCTAGTGGAAATTAATATGGAGATCATGTATGACCTAGTATATAGCAGAATTTCTCTCCAAGAACTTTCCCTAAACTCACTCACCCTAAATTTGAATTTGGTGCTCTTGCTTCATGGTACATTCCTCACCCCTAAACATACACACCTACACCCATTCAAACTTCAGATGTTCTGGTTGACTTTATGGGTTACAATTGATAGGCAGGCCTTGAGAGATTTCTGCCAATACTAAGATCTTACAACTTCCTTAAGATATTTCATATTGAAATAGTTACTAGGACTTCCAGCTATCAGTGACACATGAATACAGATAGGTATTTACCTATTTCACTACGAAAAACTGCTATTAAATGACAGTAAAGGGGTTTTTCAGAAAAATATCTTCCAGAAGGAGTAAAGTCGATTTGTGGTCAGCTAAAGGTGGAGATATAAAAACCAGAGACTGAGGGCTATACACACATGTTGAGTGATATTTCTCAGTTTTCTTCTTTAGATTCCAAGGTACTGTCTGGCAGAAATTTTCCCCAAAACAGGAGATTTGAAAGTAGTCTTTGTAGCATTTGATCATCTTAAGAAGAAGGACCTAAAGATGCTAACACGAGGTGTTAACCAAGTGTCCTAGACAGATCACTAGAGAATGAAGTCCACAATTACAAGACCTTCCCATGGGCTCAGGAATTTCTATCAGCTCTCAAGTCCATCTTTAGAAATTCAAGACAAACAAATATTACCAGTGATCCCAAACACCCCTCTAACATGAAGATAGAGACCAAGGCAAACAGACAAATAACAAACAAATAGCAAAAAAAAGTTTGGAAGATACAGATGATTGATGAAGGGAGAAGAACATTAGAAAACAAATGACCATTTGAGAAAAAATGAGAAAATTTTATAACCATAAAACAGAACAGGATGCCATGAAAAAGGAGAAGGTAAAAGGCATTAAAAATGAATAAATAAACCTCATGAAAATTAAAATTATAGTCAACCAATGACCAATGCCAAATGATTTAAATAAAAAATAAGGTTAGCTTTGGCTTATATCCCATAGAATAAAATAAGCATCGATTTGTTTTGGTATTAATAATTGAATATATAAATAATTCTTGTAAAAGAATTCAAATTCATACATCTATAAAAAATGAGAAAACAAGAGACTGGAAATGGTGGATTAGAGGAAGGCTGCATTTCCAGCGGCTCTGTGGCTAGGGATTCAGCAGGAGAACTGCTTGTCAACAAGGTGGGTGAAAGAGGGAATTCACTGAAATTCAGTACTGGAGAGTCAGAATTTCAGTTGCATTGAATAAAGAGCAAGAAAGAGTACAAGTCAGTGGTGGCAGCAACAAACAGTGCTGGTTCACGGTGGAGGGGAGGGATAACACAAAGAGAAACATGGAGGACAAAAGTGGCCCAGAAAAAAACTGTAGATCAGAAAAGCAGCCTGAACTTAGCTGATCCAGAGACTGCACGAAGAACTGGTGCTGTTTCCTGACTGGCAGTGGAGACCTGAGGCAGGAGTCATCATAGGAGGCCGCGCTGCAGCTGCTGCTGTGGAGCCAGGAGATCACAGCAGACATTGCCGCACTGTCCCAGCAAGCACCTACCACGTGGCCTAAGTGTACCTAGAAGAACACAAGTGAATCCAGCACAGAGGAGATTGTACCCAGGGGAATTCAAGTAATAATATGGAAGAGAGTGCAACCTGTTTTCCATTTGAGGTGGCTCCCATGACCAGCTGAAGAGGGTTGGGAAACTGAACCAGAAGGTGTGAATACATTCAGGGACTAAAGCTGGGAAGGCCGGTCTTGGGGAAAAGCAGTGTGTTGAGAGTTGGCTCTAAGTAGAATTCTTGGAAGTTCCCTGAGATCCAGATTACCAGCAGAGATCAGCATCTGCCTGGCCCTTAGGGTGTATAGATCTAATCTCTCCAGAGCAGACACCACTTTAAAAAGTCCCCAAGGCCTGATTAGATCTAACTAATCAGAACTCTCCAGCCACCATAACTCTCCTCAGAACTCTGGAGCAGTCCCACCTTGGGAGTGCATCCATCCGGTCTGTCTGGACAAAATTCCAATCTGCAGTATGTCCTATTCTGTTCTGCCTTATACTGGAGAGAAGGGAAACTGAGAGCTCTTTCAACCAGCTCTAATTTCAGGCCACTCCAGCTGGTCTCTGAGTGAGCATCACAAAAAGAGGAAGAGTTAAACAAAATAGAGCCCTCACATCTTTACATGCACTAGCACCACCCGCTGCCCTGCAAAGAAGCAGTGGAAAGGACAGTCAGGCATAGGCAGTGACCATCCATGCTCATTGATTGTTTTGACCACCTCAGTGGAGAAAATTCTTTCATTTTTCATTAAGAATTTTTTCTTTTCCTTCTTTTTTTGGGGGGGTGTTCTTGCTGTGCTGATATGTGTGTGTGTGTGTACATATACAAACATATGCATGTTTCTTTTTCTCATTTTTAGCATTTTTTTTTACAATAGTTTTTCCATGTCTTTTGAGGGTTAGGGATTTTGGTTTGTTTACTTTGGTTTGGCTTGGTTTTTCTTTGTTTGTATGTAATTTCATTCTTTCATGTTCCTGTAAACAGCCAAATCTTCTTGTTCCCTCTTTCTTTCATCCTTTACTTTGTTTTCTATTTTCTCTCCTCTTTATAACCATCTCTGTTTGCAGATGATATAATGCTATGCTTAGAAGATCCAAAAAGCTCCCCAGAAGAATGGCTAAAGCTAATAAACAAATTAGTAAAGTAGAAGTATACAAAATTAACATATAAAAATCAATAGATTTCCAAAAATGTATCTGCTGAGAATGAAATTGGGAAAACAATCCCATTCATAATAGTCTCAAAAATGGTAAAATAAAATAAAACACCCAGGAATACATCTAATTAAGGAGATGAAAAGCTATATAATGAAAACTATTGAGAACACTGAAGAAATTGAAGAAGATACAAGATGGAAAGAACTCTTATGTTAATAGATAGGCAGAATTAATGTTGCTAAAATGGCCATACAACCAAAAGCATTATATAGATTCCATGCAATTCCCATCAAAATATCAATGGCATTCTTCACAGAACTAGAAAAAACAATTCTAATATTCACTGGGAAGAATAAAAGACACAGGATATTGGAATGGATCCACCATTTGACCCAGCTATCCCACTCCTTGGCCTATACCCAAAGGACTTAAAATTGGATTACTACAGTGATGCAGCCACATCAATGTTCATAGCTGCTCAATTCACAATAGCTAGATTGTGGAACCAACCTAGATGCCCTTCAATAGATGAATGGATAAAGAAACTGTGGTATATTTACACAACAGAATATTACTCAGCCATAAAGAATAAAATTATGGCATTTGTAGGTAAATGGATGATGATGGAGACTGTCATGCTAAGTGAGATTAGCCAATCCCAAAAATCCAAAGGCCAAATGATCTCTCTGATAAGTGAATGATGATGCATAATGCGGGGTGGAAGGGAGGCAAGAATGGAGGAAGGATAGATAGCATAGAGGGAAGGGAGGGGTGTGGTCGGGGTGGGGGGGTAAGAATAATAACAGAATGAGACAGACATCATTGCCCTGTGTACATGTATGAATGCACAGATGGTGTGACTCTACTTTGTGTACAACCAGAAAAACAATAGCTGTACTCCATTTGTGTTCAATGGATCAAAATTAAATGAATAAAAAAACAAGACACAGGATAGCCAAAGTAATTCTAAGCCAAAAAAGCAATGCTGCAGGCATTACAATACCTGACTTCAAAATATATTTCAGAGCTACAGTAACAAAAACTGCATGGTATGGGCATAAAAATAGACACCCAGACCAATGGTACAGAACAAAAGAACACAGAGACAAACTCAAATTTTGGACAAAGGTGCCAAAAACATTCATTGGAGAAAGAGAGTCTTTTTAACAAATAGTGCTGAAAAAACTGGTTATCCATATGTAGAAGAATGAAACAGGTTCCTTATCTCTCACTCTGCACAAAAGTCTACTCAAAATGGATCAAAGACCTCAGAATTAGACCAGAAACTATGCAACTCCTAAAAGAAAAATGAAGGAGCAATACTCTAACATATAGGCACAGGCAATGACTTTCTCAATAGAAACCTCTAACGCTCAGAAAATAATGCCAAGGGTTAATAAATGGGATGGCATCAAATTAAAATGCTTCTGCACAGCAAATGAAACAATTAAGAAGGTAAAGAGAGAACCTACAGAATGGGAGAACAATCTCTGCTAGCTACTCTTCTGACAGAGGATCCAGAATATATAAAGAACTCAAAAAACTTAACACCACCCTCCTCCAATAACTCAAATAATAAACAGGCAACTGGACTAACCAGACATTTCTCGAAAGAAATACAAATGGCCAAAAAACATACCAAAAAGTCCAATTTCATTAGTAATTAGAGAAATGCAAATCAAAACTACACTGAGATTTCATCTTATTCCAGTTAGAATTGCAATCATCAAGAATACAAACAATAATAAATGCTGGAGAGAATGTGGAGAAAAAGGAACACTTTTAAACTGTTTGTGGGATTGTAAATAGTAGAACCATTATGAAAATGAGCATGGAGTTTCCTCAAAAGATTAGGAATGGATCCACTATATGACTCAGCTATACCACTCTTCAGTATTTATCCTAAAGAAGTCAACATACTATGGTGTTACATGCATACCCAGGTTTATAGCAGCACAATTCACAATAGCCAACTGTGGAACTAGAGTAGGTGTCCATCAACACATCCCTGAATAAAGAAAATGTGGTGTATATACATAGTGGAGTTTTATTCAGCCATAAAGAAGAATGAAATTATATCATGTGTAGGAGGAACACAAATGTGATATGTAGGAGATATGTAGAAGGAAAAGATGGCCATAGGAAGAAGTTGACAGATTGAAGTTTAAATTTGAAAAATTAAGGGAGAGCAACATCAGCTTTTACTTACAGGAAAAGAGGGAATCGCCAAATTTGGTAACTAAAATAGCTGAAATTGAAGGAGATTTAATCTTTGCCACTGAAGGAGTTAGTCTCCAATTCCTAGTAAACTTATTTTCCTCAAGGTAAACATTATAATTCTATTTCATTTACTGCTTCTCCCAAAGGATTTTTCTTTCTTTGTGCAATTCAGGAAGGCACATCATGAAACTGAACTCCAAGGAGTGACCTATTTTATTTTGAGATGCAATGGGATTTGTTCTAAAATAATAATGTAAAGACTAAAGCAGCAGTTTCTCCTTTTCTCTTTAGTGGGGGAGGAAGTACACTGTGGAGCAGGACATGGAAGAGAGGGTACACAGTAAGACCTGAACACTATTCCTGTGACAGATAGAAAAGAGAAAATCTGTGACTGTGTATTACCTTCTGGCTCCAGATTGTTTTCCAAGTCCTCAGGTCTTATTAAGTTCAAAAAGACACAGAGCAAATGGCAGATTCTGACCACACAGACAATTGGTTTATGTGGAAAGTAGTGATAGAAGAAAAGATCAAAGAAGACAACAGTGAGAATACTTGGGAAAATATTTGCATGGGGGAGAAAGGAGATGGCTTTTTAGGTTCAGGGTGGGGAGAGAAGGGAAGAAGCTGCTCAAAGAGAGAAGAGCAGTAAATATAGATTTTAAATGCCATTTTGCACTTTACTCCCTTGCTGACAATAACTCAAGAAAGCCTCAGTAAAGATCCACATTATTTTCAATACTTTTTATATTAAGATTTATACTTCTTTTGGATCCAAAAGCTGAGAATTACCTTAAGTACCTATTAAAATAGGAGCAGGGAAGCCTAGATTTACTTGGATGACATCAAGTGTGTTTTGAATTGTTTTGCTAGGGGCTTTGCATTTGGAATTATGAGATGATCACTGGTTCTGAACACCTCTCTCTTACTACCACCTATCATAGGTATTGGGAAACCTGGATCTGTGATCACCTTTAATGCCTATTTGGAGTTAGAAGGCAGGGAAACTTCAAGCCATTGCACTAAAAATGCCTGAAAGTTATTAACCCAACTAATTAATTACAGAATAATAGACTTGAATCCTGAAATAACCTTGAAGACCCTCTATTACAACCCCTTCCTTCTAGCTAAGGAAATGGTTTAAGGAGATGAAATCAGGTTGCTCATAGTTCCTATGGCAAGTTAAAGGCTAAGACAGGCCTGAAATCCAAATGTTCCATCTTTTCAATGATTGAAAATAACAATAAAATTACAGCCTCTGCCATGTGTATCAGTTGTTTTCTCTTGGCAATAGCAATACCACAGACTAAATTATCAAGAGGCATATTTTCAATCTTGTTTCTGGATGTTCAAGGTTGAGGGTCTGCATCTTGTGATGTTATACAGGCAGAGTCCTAAGGTAGCATAGAACATTATACACACACACACACACACACACACACACACACACACACATATATATATATATATATATATATATATATATATATATATAGAGAGAGAGAGAGAGAGAGAGAGAGAGAGATAGAGAGAGAATGTTAGTGTCTGCCACCAGAACTCAATCTTCAATCACTGGGGCTCACCCTAATGAACTTATCTAAATCTAAAGACACCCCCATCTCTGAACATCAGTCAGATTGTCAGATTTCACCCTTTTAATATAGTTGGTTATAAAATGTCTCCCAAATGCTCATATAGTAAAGGCCTGGTCCCCAGTCCATGCACCATGGGAAGTGATAGATTCTTTAGGAGTTGGCACCTGGTGGAAGGCAGTTAGGTCATTGGGGCCATGCTGAAGTAGGTATTAGGACTCCAGCCCTTCTTCTCTTTGTTCCTGGCTGCCATGAGGTGGACAGACCTCTCCATTGTACCCTCCTGCCATGAGGCACCGTGCTGCCACACACCCAAATCAACAGGGATAAAGGACCATGAACTGAATATTCCAAAACTGTGAGCCAAAATAAACCTTCCCTCATTTTGAGTAGGTTACCTAGGGTATTTTATTACAGTAAAGGAAAGCTAACACACTTAATACCTGATAAAGGGGACTGGATTTCAACACAAGGGACACAATAAACCATATCAAACCATAGCACCATGAGTAAGAACTTTCCACAGATTATCTCACTTAATTCTAACATTACTGTTCCATTTTACAAATGAGAAAACTGAAATTCAAGAAGGTTCAATAACTTGCCCAAGGCCACCTACTTAGTGGTAGAACCAGAATTCACATAGGCAGTCTACATCTATGTAGAGCCCACACTACACTGAATTTTGTCACTGATATGAAAATTTTCAAAGTTTTGCTGTAGGAAAACAGCAATAACAAGTAATTTTGAAGATTTTAGATTCAGGAATACACTGCCTAACTAAAAATTCAATTGTTATGGAATGAGGGTAGAATAGATACTGATAGATGGGTAAATAATCATATATGGTTAAAAATTTAAAAAACAACAAATTGAGGGCTGGGCGTGGTGGCACACTACTATAATCCAAGCGACTTGGGAGGCTGAGTCAGGAGGATCGCGAGTTCAAAGCCAGCCTCAGCAACTTAGTGAGGCCCTAAGCAACTCAGTGAGACCCTGTCTCTAAATAAAATACAAAATAGGGCTGGGATGTGGCTCAGTGGCCGAGTGTCCCTGAGTTCAATCCCTGGTTCAAAAAAAAAAAAAAAAAAAAACAAATTTAGGAACTGGGGAGTTTTAAATCTAATTTTTCAAATCTTAATCTTTTGTATTAGGAAATTTTAGAGATCCAAAAGCTTTATATATACTAAATAAGTAGACCCTACATATAACAGGCTTCTTATAATTCAGGCAAATAATAGAATCAAAGAATCTAAGTTTGAGTTGTGTGTGTGTGTGTAAAATGAAGTCATCCCTACCTCATCATATTGTGATTAAACTGCAAAGCACTCTGCAGCTGTCAAATATGATATTAGCATGTAGTTCAGCTCTATTCTATCACCAAACTTTAAATTGCTTGGTGTTTACTATTAATATACCACTTTCCCATAACTCACAGATGTTTGGGAAAATAATGATCAATTAAATAGTACCAAAAATTAATTCATCTCTACTGTTTTTCATTCTTTTTCTCAGCCCCAGTTTATGATAGGGGTATTCAGACTATTAAATATATAATCTTATTTACATGAATGCCTACTGATCCAATAGCCTTCCAACCTGGTTAATATTTCCTGTTTCATACTGGTTGGAAGGTTACAGAAAGAACAAAATAGCAAAAACATTCCTGACTTTGAAGGAACTGCACCTATATATACCCTTCATTTAATTAAGTATAAATAGCCCAAGAATGAACTGTTACTGGGTTCCCAAATAGTAAACTTCTGTCATTCTATTTGAGGTTGGTGATATTTAAAATTGATTATATCTGATTTTAAAGTCAAATTTCTTGTCTATGACTTATGGGAGAAAGATGAGTTTATCTTTTGTAATAATTAGCAACAGTGGTACAATCTGGGCATGGAATCATCATTTGCATTTTGGCAGAAGAAATTAGAAAGATTATGCAAACAGTCCAAGGTGGTAAGGAAGCTTGCTAGTAGTGGAGATGAAACTTGAATCCAAATTTTCTAACACCTTCCAGGGATAGAAAGAAGCCAAAGGCAGGAGGAACAGGGTGAAAACCTCTTTTAACATAGATGACCATTATCACATAATTACTTTTAGCCTTTGGTGTGTTGGAGTCACCTGGGCTCACTGCATTATGGAACACAGGAAGTTAAGTGGTGACTTTGCTATAACACTGCGAATGTCATCCATCACATTCTATCTGCAGGTTTTCATAGTTGAGGACAGGCTCTCAACCTGAAGCAAGGTAAAACAAAACTGGTTTACTGTCTAGATTCTTACATGAGATTATTCTTGTAGAAATCAAAATAGGACCAATTTAGAATGGAAACCTAGGGGAAACTGCTTGCATAAATGCCTCTCTCTCCCCATCTCTCTGTACCATCTGTCTAATGTCAGACAGAGGCCACTAAGAACACCTGCAGAGCCAGTCACTCCTTTTCCAGTGTGAGGCGGAACAAGGGTGACTAAGGGCACAGGCTTTGTGGCCAGAGATGAATTTGTTCTCCAGTCCTGGCTCTCGGAAGCGTTCTCCATTGGGCAGGATTTCCAACTTTGAATCTTGGTGTCTTCACCACTAATGAATACCTTTGAGTTGTCACAAAACATAAAGAGATTGTGTACATAGTGCCTGACACTTGGTAAATGTTCAACACACATACCAGGTTTTATCAAAATTGATCCCCTTGACTACCTCCAGTACGGAGGTTCAAAGTGAGAAGTGAGAGCAAACGGCAGCAGTGACCTAAAAGAATCACCCATGAGGCATGTCCTGACTGAAAACCAAAAAGGACTACATTCCAAGTATAGGGTAGGATGCTTTCATAGAACTCCATCAAAATGACGGGCAGCCTTAGGTGACCTAAAACCAACAGATGTCCATCTTTTCAGATTCCCATGAGCTTGTTATGCCAACCTAAACACATTGCTACCCTTAACTAGCAAGTGGGCATAAGGAAATACCTACTGACCATTTGCTCTATCATTTCTAAGCCACTGGGTGAACAGACTATTTGCTCTGGATGCACCCTCCCTTCAAATTTTCTGAGTTACTAACGCTCTTGTCAAAACTGCTGGAAGCCCAGATTATCTATGATTTTTCAGTCCTCCAATTTTATTTGCATCAGTATCTTTCTTGATGCCAGGATCCACTATTTTAAAGAAATAAACCTTAGTTTCTCATTACCATTCTTCTTCCTGAAATTTAGTATCAAAGAAGGAAAATAAAATCATTTTATGGAAACGTTTAATAAATATATTTTCTCAGTATACATTCAAAAAAGCCAATTGAGAATGGTGTATTTTGATACCACTAAATCTCATTACAATGTATGAAACACTCTTAATTACTTTCTATGTTCCTTTAACTGGACTAAAATAGCACAGATTTTTAAAAATAAGTATTCTGCACATTTGTGATCAATAATTATTTGTAAACATTTGTTAAATTCGGAAAGGTCAGTATTCTGTCCAGGACAATAAGCTCCAGAAGGGCAGGAATGGGGTTGTTCTCGTTTACTGTTGCATCCCCAGCACCCAGTCCAAGGCCAGACAGGTACAAGGCATTTGATGACAATCTGTTAACTCATACACTTTAATCTTACTTTTGTGTAAAAATTAATGGAAATATTCTCTAAAGACCAGAGTGTTGTAGCAAATTGTTATTCTGAAACCAAAAGGAAAAACAAGAATACCAGGGGAGTAGTCTAAGCCCTTTGGAGAAAGCAACAGACTATCTTGGAATTTATACAAACCAGAAAGGCAAACACTGGGTGTACCCTGAAATACATCATTCAGAAGAACATAATATAAAAATATTTTCTAAATGCATGACTTCATGTATGAGACTCAAAAGCTGGCTCTCAAAATTGCAGTTCTGGCTCTGCCAGCATGTTCCCCAAGAAAAGCAGGAAACCATCCAGAGGCTGGTGTTAACTCTTGACTACATTCCAATGACCTACTTAAAAATGGACAAATGAGGAAAGATTACAAAACCGAAGATTCTAAGATGAATACACATATTTTAGAACAAAAGTGTAAATGGACTGAAGCTTATAGAAATGATAAAACAGCTTCTGTAGACATTTTCAGTTAAGACGACTTAAAAAAGTTAAGTCTACAATTCAGGGCCAGTGATTGTAGCGCTGACAGATGCCAAAGGCAAAGAGAATTAAGAACAGCAAGGAACACATACGGAGCACTTAGAGTGGCAACTGTTGGGCTAAATGATTTGTACAACTATCCTCACAGCAGATAAGGTGAAAACCCCTCTATCTACTTTAGAGAATATGAAGTCAAGGCTCAGGACAACGAGAACTTGTCCATGTCCATACATTAAGTAGAAACATGATGGAAATCCAAGTTCGACTAGAAAAATCTTTGCATTAATCCATAATACCTCATTACACTTGAAAAAGTCAAAATGAATGTTGGTAACTGAGAATCTCTCTTGGAAAAAACCATGAAAACACTCAATTGCTGAAATCCATTATAACTTAAGATAAATTACATCCAGAGTTCTTGAGATGAGATCAGAATGGTAACCTTGAAGGGAACCATGACTAACAGGTAAAGGGCAAAGGCCACTGACAGTTTTAAAAGGATGCATAGATAGGACAAGATTGAGAAGGGACACATACACTCTTGCTAGGCAGCAGTCAAGACTATTCTGCTTTTGTATCACCAGGATCCTGCCCAGAGGCTCATGAAGGATGCTCAGGAGATGTTGACTCATCTTTAGATGCAGGATTAAAACCTTAAGTCATGCAGATGCAAGACTAAAACCCTATTTTGAATAAATTCAAGCGGGGAGAAAGTTCCCAGTTATAAGGGAGTATACAACAATCAAGACAGACTTGAGAGGAAAGTGACAGTTCTCCATTCTTCTTCTGGGAAGTCATGGTTTCCTGACTTTTACTATTCAAAACTCAGTACTACAATGCTTATAATTCTAGTTCAATTACACTTACAGTCTGTTCATAGCAGTTATCATCACTGACAATGTTACTACAAGAAAATGAATTCCAGGTTCCAAACGACTGAATTACAGATGACTTTACAGAATATAATCCATTTAATTGGAAACTACATACACTTATACCATTTTCTCTCAATCTTTTCCTCCAACAAAATAGGAGTATCAAGTTCATTTGATGGCAACCTCTGTAATTTCCACACACTTGAAATTAATGAGCAAATTAATAGAGGCAATCACCTGCTACAGTTTAGATTTTAAGTGTTCCCCAAAAGCTCATGTGTTGGAGGCTTGGCCTTAGCCCATGGCATTATCAGGTCATGGTGGAACTTTTGAGAGACAGGACCTAGAGTGAGGTCTTCAGGCCTTTGCGGGCATGCCTTTGAAGGGCATCTTCCTCTTCCTAGTTTTCTGGCCAGAGATAAGCAAGCTATAATCCACCATATATTCTCGTGATATGATACCATAGGCCCAAAACAAGTGGGCCAACTGATCATGAATTGAAACCTCCAAAACTGAGCCAAAACTTCTCATCAGTTGACCATCTCAGATGTTTCTATAGTAACAGAGAGCTAACACATTGCCCTTAAGTTAAACTTCCCAAAATTCTTTGTTAATCAAGTACCAATACAATGCAAGTTGAATACAAAAGTTAACATCAAGTTTGTGGACATTCTCTTTATACAAATAGAAGAAAAAGTGTAGTGAAAAGGGATTAGTATTGACATTTAGAATTTCCCTTCCTTTCATGTAGCAGATTCAGGGTGAGCACATTTCAGAATTAACTCCCTATGGTACTGGAGGTATCCTTGAAGAATCTAACATGATGGTTTCACTATCCTGGGGACTATTACAGCCAGAGGGATATGGAGAAAGGCAGTTACTGACCAGGTCTCAGCAACCAGAACAGCTATCAGGTTATGACTCTGCTGCCACTAAAAGAACACAAAGAAAATACGCACCCTAATAGACACAGGAACCCAGTACCAGTGGTAGAAATTGTAATAGAAAAGCATTTCTCATGCAAAACAGGTCGAATGATAAACACCTGCATAATATAAATAAAGTGCTGAAAATTAAACTTTCTTTCTTGGGGGTACTGCCATGATTATGTGGTTTCAATAGGGGTCAATACCATGTTAAACCTGCAATTCTATAAAACCATGATTAAGAGTATAGAAAGCATATTTTGATAGAAACCTGGGTGTGTAAAAGGTTGCTATGAAAAAAAATGAAAACAGGAATGATAGAAGTATACTTTCTTTTATATACAAAAATGAAGGCCCAAAATATGGTTTGTTGAAGTAGCAATCAATCAACAAGATGCTAAACTGTTTTCCCTTTGCTTTGGTTGAAACAGCCTTGGAACAGCAGCAGTCAGTTCCCTTCCTACTAACAGCATATAAACACAGTGACAGGACTACTTTTAGTACAGAATAAACAACTTTCAAGAAAAGAAATTAAATTAATTTTAAACTAAATTAAACATTTTTACCAATAAATAATTTCATTTAAAGTAGCATCTTCATCCTACAATCTTGGGCAGAACATATACACCAATTTAAAAAATAAAATTTCTCCCACAATAGTCATTACAGGTGTTAACGTAACAAGCTATGAAATGAAATTACTTTAATGTACTTAAAAATTCTAGCAACCAAACGTGAATTTTAAAAGCTGGCATTTTCTACAATTGTACATATTCTAAAATAACTGACTAATACTTTCTTACAGAACATAATTCAAACTATTGTTGGCATTTCAATATAGTCCTAAGAAAATGGTTAAAAGAACATTTAGTACACCAAATCTCAAACAGAGTTTATAATTCTGATTTACAGCTAAGAAAAGGCAATCAATTCCTATTTAAACTGTACCCAGTGATGAAATATACTTCAAAAACAAACATTTGGTCTGACAATCTTTAATATTGGTTAAAAACAGTCTGATGTTTGTTGCGCATGGAAGATACTTTAATCCACTGTGCAAAAAAAGGTGCAGTCATCCGCTTTCACTTGAAATACATAAGACCAACACTACTATTTACACACTTAGAAGATTTTTAAATTTATTAATTTAAGTAAGCATATTGCATCTCCTTTATGGATAAATCATGTGCCACAGAGAGACCAAAAGCTTAATGACATTCTGTTAAGCTACACAAATGGTTTTTGTCCTAACTTTGAACCTAAATACAAATCCAATTTCAAAATCAATTAAGAATTATTTTGACCTAATATGTCTTGGAATTGC
The DNA here is from genome assembly GCA_020662805.1 of Glaucomys volans. Taxonomy (NCBI): domain Eukaryota; kingdom Metazoa; phylum Chordata; class Mammalia; order Rodentia; family Sciuridae; genus Glaucomys; species Glaucomys volans. Next base: position 30,246 of record JAJEJO010044272.1, on the reverse strand, counting down.
TGCACACGTGAAAACCTGTCAGGGCTTTCCACTCCTCTCATCACTGGTCTACTCCACAAACCCCCACTCATGCAGGACAACACCCCCAAAAGATGAACCTGTGAACCCAGTCCCAAGCACCAGCATCCTGGGGGTTCACAGGATGATGTAGAATGCTTGACTACAGCTTTTGGGGTAAATGTGGGGCCATCAAAATGGATGAAGAAAACACTTCAGCAAAGCAACTATTACTTGTCCACAAAAACAATGAAAAACAGCGACAGAAAAAAATGAACGAACCAAATATAAATCTAATACCATTCTGCATTTCCAGAACTTGGTTTCACACTTGCGCAGTATTCTTGGTCAACCACCCACCAGCATTTTCTGGGTCTATGTGAAGAACATTTATTAAGTTATTAAAACTGCTGTTTTGACCATAAGTCATGTGTAATTGTGATGATTAAGAAATCAACTTACTCGATTATTACTCTGTGCAGTGCACTCACGGCGCGAGTGTAGAGGATTAAAAACAAAACAGAAGTCTCTCACTTCTAAACTGGACACAGGAGTTCTCAAATTAAAATCATAAAAAAGAAGGGGAGGGGAGCTTACTGGCAACAATAGACACCAGACAGGACAGTGAAAATGTTTGGTCAGAACTTAGGAACGTAATTTCCTTGACAAAGTTTTAAAAACAACCTAACCAACCCCTGCCTTACGTCCAGCAAGTACGCTGCTCCATTCGTTTCCATGAAAACATAATAACTGGCGTTCGCTGATTACAATCAATGCAGTCCCAGTCTCGGCTTCCCAGGCGCAGCGCTCCTGTCCTGCCACCTCTAGCTACAGGCTATTGTTTCCAACTGCTGCTCAGCTTCCGCAGCCATGGCAGCTGCCTGCAACTGTTCAGTCTCGCTCTGGATGGCACTGGGGGTAACCTGCTTCCTCTCGCTGTGCATATTGTTCTCATGTCTCTTCAGATCAGATGCCTTGGCAAATGCCTTGGTGCAGGAGCCACACACAAAGGGCTTTTCCCCTCTGTGTCTCCTTTCATGGTCCTTAAGGTGGGACTTGTGTTTGAAGGCTTTGTCACACATGTGGCATGCAAATGGTCTTTCGTTACTATGAACTCTCTCATGCTTCTTTAAATCTGGGGCACGAATGAATGATTTTCCACACACCTCGCAACTGTAGGGCTTATACCCTGTGTGGATTTTTAGGTGTTCTTTCAGGTGGGCCTGTGTGGTGAACCCTTTTGTACACATTTCACAAACAAATGGCCTGTCTGCTGTGTGCAGTTTTTCATGCTTCCTCAATCTGCCTTCATCAGAAAATGTCTTACCACATGCTTGACAGGCAATTTGCTCCCGATGGTGACCATAAAGTAAATACTCAAACTTCATGTCACTGGTGGCAGTTGTCCAGCCTGGTGTCTGTTCATCTTTTACCTCACTCATTCCATCATTAAATGTTAAGGCTTGAGGGGTCTGGGACCCCAAATCTTTGGACTCTGGGGTCTCCATAGATTCTACTTCCTGGCCGTAGCAATTTACTTTTCGAACTTCCTCACTCCCCAGCTCTTTCAAAATCGCTTCCTGAACCCTGAGCGTAGTCGTAGGTGATTTGCCGTCCTCCTGACTTGGGGGGGTGCCTTCTACTGTGTCATCAGAAGGACTGTCATCCTGATCCCCAATTTCTTCCACATCATCATCCTGAGTGTCAGCAGTATCTCCAATGGGGCGATTTATTTTGAGGCAATATTTACTCTTTGATTGGCCATTATTTTCATCAGGACTAGATACATCTCGCTTCTGAGAACAGAGTTTATCCAAAAATCTGATACCAAGAATCTGACCCGATGACATCATTAAGTTAACATCTTCCTTTTTTACGGAAATCTTTGCTGTATACATGTAGTTCAGGACCTCTTCAAATATATCAGAACGAAGAAAATCTATCTCGATTACTGAAGAGCTATCTACCTCAAGCTTCTTGAAAAGCTTTTTAAAGTAGGTGCTGCAGGCGGCAAGAACACATCTGTGTGCTCTGAATTTCACATCTTCAACCACGATAGCAATATCACAAAATTCTCCTTCTAGGCGTTGTTCATTTAGTGTTTTCAGAAACAGAGTTTTATGATCATCGTCATTATATTTAATGGTTTCAGACATACTGATGAAAAACTCCTAGGAAAAAAAAATTTTTAAAGTTGTTTAGTAATTATGAATAATACTTCAGAGAGAAAACACAGGCAGATTTTCATTTTAAGATTGATTTTTGGAACCTAACAATTTCATAAAGTCAATGTTAAGGATGGTCCAAGAATAAGGGCAGAAAAGACTGATCCCAACTGAGGGATTTCCATACTGTTTTGTGTTTATCTTCAGTGTAAAAATATTTGTCTAGTTACAACAACAATAGCAACCTTCACAAAATACATGCCAAGCATTATTCTACACACTTTACATATCTTAACTAACTTCATGTCCAAATAACTTTATTTATTCTATGGTCATTTAGTCAAGAGCTAGAACTCAAATGCAGATAACCTAGCTCCAAAATCCATGCTTCCAGACAACCAGAGGTAATCAGGACGTAAGTGGACTCAAGGTTCAAGGAGCAGTTTGGAGGCAAGGATCCTGTAGACCTGTCTATAGAATCTACTCAATACCACAAACAGAGAAGAGTTTCTAAAATAACTTAAGAGACCTCAGTGTAATATTTCCTATAGAGAAGAGACAACCACTGATACAGAACTAGAGAGGGATGTCATTGCCAAAATACTCAGTGTTGTCTTCTAATTTTTCCATAACAGTTTTATGTCACTCCTAAATGAGGGTCAGGGTTTAATGTGACCTCAAGAGAATCAGATGACTTCTGAGTGGCTTCATTCCCACTGGATACCAATTCAACTGCCACCAAATAAAAGTATCATCAACATTGGATGTACAGGTTGATTATCCATTACTGAAGTGTTTGGGACCAGAAGTACTCTGGATTTCATATATTTTTTAAATTCTTGCATACACATAATGTGAGATATCTTGGGGATATGGCTCAAGTTTAAACACAAAATCATTTATGTTTCATGTATAACTCATACACATAGCCTGAAGGTATTTTTATTTATTTATTTTTGGGAACAGGGGACTGAATCCAAGGGTATTTTACCATGAACTTATATTCCCAGAACTTTCTATTTTTTAAGACAGGGTCTGTGGTTTAAGGTCTCGTCAAGTTGCTGAGGCCTTGAAATTGTGATCCTCCTGCCTCAGCCTCCAGAGATGCTGGGATTACAGGTGTACATCACTATGCCCAGCTGAAAGTAATTCTATACAATGATTTTAATGATATTTTAAACATAATTTCATGGTAAGAATTTTTCACTTGTGGCATTGTATCAGCACTCAAAAAAGTTTCAGATTTTTAAAATATTTCGAACTTCAGGTTTTTGAATTAGGGAAGCTTGACTTGTTCTTGCCAAGTGCTTTGAGTTATTTTACGAGGAAAAGAAATTTAGAACTGGCACAAAAGACCTCTGTCACCACAAAGAACTGATCTTTTAAAAATAATGTGTCCTATTTGTTCTCTTTAAAAAAACACTTCAACTTTTATTCATCAAAGCATAAATGTGAGGAAAACAATTCTCCCACAGAAACAGAAGTGCTATGTATAATCAGAATTGAAATATAGATTTTACAGAGAATACCAAATCATTTTTTTCAACATTTAAATTCAAAGGTATAGTTACCATGAACAACTCAGGCAATTATCTTAATGCCTTAAACACCAAAATCTTCAGATCAGAGTAACTCTGATCAGGGACACACCAGACCTACAGAGAAAAAGATAAAGCAAAGAGTGAGGTAACATCTTTCTCTATTCTGAATTCTCAACTAAGAACGTCATCAAGAATTGAGTTTAAAAAACGAATGAACCTCCAATTCTTTTTGTGCCTCTTGTCCCACTTCCAGACTGGGAGTAGCAAAGTAGGTGATCAGTAGTATCAGGCCTCGTTCTGAACAGATGTGAACTAGAAAGGGTGAGGGTTGGGCACATGGGCCATGGGGGAGCTGCACACTCCAATAGGAAGGATGGGCTGGAGAACCACTAAGGGATTACTCCTCATTAGCAAAGCTATGTCCACATTTGTACATATATGGACCACTACACAGATAAGGAAAACTCCAATAAGTAGCCCTTACCCCACCATTTCCAGCTGGGTATGCAACCCTCTACATTTTCCTCTAGGCTTGTATAAACACATGGATGTACTTATCTTATAAACACAAAGCTGCAGAAGTACACATATATCATGGGAAGAAAGAGTAATTGTTTTCTTACACACCTGTGTGACACACAGCACACCTGTCTTTAAGATTGCACTTGTAAAATCCAGGTGTTTTATCTCTATCCTAACAGTCTTAAGAGATATTTAGCTTTTTGAGTTTTATCTCTTAGCAGAACTCCATCCCACACAACAATCTTCAAAACTAAACCACTTCCTCTACTAAACAGTGACCAAATAAACTGGTATGGGAGGAGCAAAGGACTGGGCTGTAATACAGTCCCCCCCCACACACACACACAAACTGGTGCAAGCCTCTAACGTAAAGATCAACATCCCCAAATCCTAAAAAGTTCCCTCTGTAGAAAACACTAAGCTAACTAGAGTACTAGGGGGTTTCCTCATCTGCAGCATGAAGGCTGGGCAAAATTATTTCTAAGGATGCTTCTTACTTGACCATTCTGCTCCCTGTTCTTTAGTGTCCTGGGGGCCTGTCATCACCCCGAGGGAGGGCAGTCCAGACAGAACTTTCCTGCCCTGACACTTCCCACTGATGTAACTTCTGGGGCTTGGAAAATAAAAATGCATGGATCATACAGTGTACATGTAAACTTTGTGTGTGTGTGTGTTTTCCTTTTTGGCCAGTGTGTATTTGGCTGTCCTTCTCCCGAAGATCTCTGAGGACCTGAATGGAGAGACCATGCATCCACTGGCTCATTTTTTTCTATAGAGATGTTCCAATTGCTAAGTTCAGATGAGTCAAACCGGAAGACAGCCATTGCCAGTATTTATGTGGGTGAGTGCAAGAAAAGATGTAGCCCCCAACTACACCTCCATAATAGAGCTGCCCCTTTGTAATTGCTCCCCGAACTGCGGGCGCGCAAGTCGCCCTTATGGAGCAGGGAGCGGGGCTTCCCGCAAAGCCAAACTTACATAAGCAGCCGCAGCCGCCACCCCTAGCCCCGAGCAGCTGCGACAATGGCTGCCTCACGACTTCAGAAAGGGGAGGAAGCAGGGAATAAAGAGCAAGATCCGAGGCACTTTCAAAGCCTGTCTAGCCCTCACTCTCATCTCTTTCGGCCAGGGATGTGAGGGAGTGAATAAGGCCTTTTGCATTCCTTCCCAAACAAAAGCTCCCGGCCTCGGAGCTGCGTGGTGAAAGCGCCACTTTCCATTTCATAATCAGACTTGGGGCGCAGGCTGCGGGCCTGGGCTCTGAGCGCGGGAGACACGACCCACGGCGCCCGGCGGCGCGACCAGCTCGGGAGCGGGCGTGCGGCCGGCTCCGCAGCCCCGCGCCGCGCCCCGCTCCGCCCGCGAGCCCGGAGCTCGCGCCCCGCGCACTCCCCG
>JAJEJO010044272.1:0-19626 GCA_020662805.1 Glaucomys volans | reverse complement strand
TCCCGAGCTCCGCGGGCGCACCCGGGAGTGCATGCGCGGGGGTCCCGGCCCCCTCCTCCGCAGGCGGCTGGGGGCGGCGCGGCAGGGCCCATGGCTCGGAGGGGCGGCGCCGGGCGGGCTGCACTCGGCGCCGGGCTCGGGCCATCCCCACCCCCACAGCGGTGCACTGCGGCGGTGCGAGCGGGGCGGCCATGAACTCGGCCGCGGAGCGCGCGCGCGGGGCCGCCACCGCCTGGCCGCTCCCCGAGCCCGCTCGCCGGCCTGCGCGGCCCCCGGGCGCCCCATCCCCACGCCCAGCCCCGGCCCACGCCCGTCCCCGCTCGCACCGCGCCGCGCCGCCAGCGGCGCCGCACATCCCGGAGCTGGCTGGTGCCCCAGAGCGGGGCGGGAACGCGCTTCTTCCAGGCCGACCCGCTGCGCCAGCCGCCCGCTGCCCCCGCGTCCCCGCGCCCGCCTCGCGGATAGCCCCGGCCCCTTCCGCACCCCGGCCCGCGCTTACCTGCAGCCTGGCACAACTACAGACACTCGCCGTGGGCTCCCCGCGTTCTTTAGCGCGCAGGCCGGGACGGAATGGACGCGGGGCGCGGGGGCACAGTGGTGGCAGTGTTTTGGATTTTTTTTTTTTTTTGGAGTTTGGGAGGGGGCGGGGTGGGGGAAATCGTGCACGTCCCTGATGGTAGCAGCCCTCCTCCTTGCACGAGCACAGAATGTCTAGCCAGCCGTGAACACCCCCACCGCCCCCCCCTTCCCGTGCATGCGCGGTGCGGGCTGGGGGGAAGGCGCGCCGCCGGCTTGCGCAGGCACGGAACCCGACCAGGCCTCCAAGTGGGCGAGCAGAGAAAGGGTTAATCCGGGACCTTGCCGACGCTTTCGGTGAAGTCTACGGGGCCGCCCCCGGAGGGCCCTGGCCTGCGCACGCGCGCGCACGCGCGCGGCTTGGGGCGCGCGGAGCCCGCGCGCGGGAGAAGAGGTGGGCGGGGAAGGGGCGGGGCTTCGTTGTTGAGAAACATATGCACGAGCGCCGCTCGCGAGCACCCGCCCCGCCTGGAGTTCCCGCCTCTCCGATTCCTGGGCTCCCGCCCGCGCCCTGCGCCGTCACCGGGTACGCGGGAGCCAGCGCTCCCGTGCGTGTGCATGTGCGTGGGCCAGTGCTGCCGATGTGTGCGCGCGCGGGTCAAGCGTTTCGTTTTGCAGGGCTTCCCCGGGTCTCCTGGGCAGGAGCTCTGGGCAACTTCACTCTTAATGCACTCTGGCGGGTGTCTGGACGTGCGCTTGTGGGCAAAGGGTCTTGGTTGACGTCGGTACCGCATTCTTTATGGGGAATGGTGGGCGTTTGCAGAACGCCTGAAATAAATGCCATCTTTGATTTGACGTCTAAGAGGTGACCCCAATCACCCAAAAGAAAGGGATTGGTTCCAAAGATCTGAATGAAGCCAAGCCAAGCTTCCTCACTTAGCAGGCTATTCTCAAAGAGAAGCCATGCGGGCTGGAGGCAGTAGCCTCTGGCTGTAGTAGCCCTGGACTAGAGTTCATTTGAAGCTCCTTTAGAGCTGAGGGTCAACTCTAGGGCACTGTCCTTAAATCTGCAAAGTTAAAGCTCCGTTACTGGCTGAGCTTGGGAACTCTATTCAGCTCCCAGGGTTTCTGTGCATGTAAAAACAGGAAGTTGGACTGGAGTACTGCTGATGGCCTTTGTATTGCTGATATTACTTTAAAACATTTTAACCATTTTTCAGAAACACGCATAATTTAATATCTGAAATTAGAGTGGGACCTTCCTCGTGGGTTTGTGTGAAGATTAAGATAGTGTTTGTTAACTGGTACATAATGATTAAAATTGTATTTTCTAAAAGAAATTCTGTATGCCCTTCGTTGATTTTGTAATGTTAACCACGTTGGTTTAACGTTTCCCAAAGTGCTTTTATACACATCTTTTCCGATGTTTTCAAAATCATGGGGTTTAGTAGATCTATTGACTGAGATAGGAAAGAATAGAGGGGTTCTGGAGTTAGACATATCCAGTTCCAGTAATAGTTTAATTTTTCAAACCTCAATTTTTTGTTCTCTGAAATGGAGATTGAAAAGGGGGGGGGGGGGAAAGCACGTAATAGGGCAGTTACAAGGATTGAGTGGAATAATCCTCAGATAAGTGCTAGCCACAAATATTATCCAACTATGTTGAAAGGACCTACACCCACAGGTGGTGGATTCCAGGGGCAGGGGCAGGGGCAGGCCCAGAACCAGGTTGACTGTCTCCAGAGTTCATGCTCATCATACCTGATCCCATGTGCATACTTGCTTTATTCTTGTTTGCACAACTTGTACACTTCAATCCTGTTCTATTTATGGGGGAATAATAACAGTATGCTATAGTATAGGTTTATGTCATCCAGCAATCAAGCTGACCATTGCAGTTACTGTCTGTGAACATGGCTAGCTCTCAGAAATGTTCATTACTGGTGCTTCCCCTGCTCCCATACCACACATGGGCATTTTTATTCATTCTGCTTTTGTTTATTACCTGCTTACTATGTAAAGGCAATCTTTTTGCCTATGGCTAGGTAAAGTCTTCTCATCCAATTATGATTAATCTGATGAAATTAAAATAGTTCAGTAAAATGCTCAAGCACTAGAACGACACACTCTTTTTTTTTTTTTTTTTTTTTTTTTGGAACCAGGGATTGAACTCAGGGACTCTCGGCCCCTGAGCCACATCCCCAGCCCTATTTTGTATTTTATTTAGAGACAGGGTCTCACTGAGTTGCTTAGGGCCTCACTAAGTTGCTGAGGCTGGCTTTGAACTCGCGTTCCTCCTGACTCAGCCTCCCAAGTCTCTTGGATTACAGGAGTGCACCACCACGCCCGGCGAATGACACACTCTTGACATCTTGGCTCTGTATCAGTTACTCCTTGCATTTATGTTTGTGCCACCCAGGCTCTGCCTGGCTGTTTCTTTCTTGGTCATGGGGTTCATGGGAATGAGGCTAAATTTAAAGGTACGTGGAAAGGAGGCGCAAGAAATGGGAAAACAAAAGAGAAGGGCTTGACCCAGATCCTCCCTCTGTTCCCATCCTTAATGGTGTATCTCTTCACTCAGGAGGCTCGTAGTAAACATCTGCCCATCTAGAGGAGTTAATCAGGATCAGGACCTTCCTCAAATAGGTGTTTTTTTCTCTCCTACTAGCAATGACTGTCATCCTAGGTCATTGTTCCAATAACTGCTGGGGGACACTAAGAGTATGTTGATCCTCACTTGGGATGTCCATGGCCTCCTGCGTGGAACTTAAGGATTGTAAAGCCTGGGCCTGTGGTGTGAAGTGTGAGATGCTAAGGCATGGATTGTGCACAAAGCAGCCCCCTAAAGATTCTTTGGAAATGTCAGGTCATTTGGGGTTCTCACAGAGGAGTGAGGTTGATTTCTCCTTCACATCAATGCTGGGCTCTGCTGCTGGTTTTGACCATAGAACACTGGTAGATGAGAGTGGGCCTGTTCTGAGTAGAGGCTTTGAGAAGCAGCCTATGTTCCACTTGTGCGCTGTGTGGTCTGCCTCCAGAGGAACACACACAAGTTGCCACTTCCTTTTCAGCCTGGGCCCTTAAAGGCAAACAGATCTGAGAGAAGGAAGCCAGCCTGAAGGCCTACCTGAGCCCAGCCCCATCTGAGGCAGGCAACAGCTGATCTACAGACCCATGAGTGAGAAATAAATGTTTGTTTTTTGAGTCACTGGAAGGTTATGTTTTGTACTTTGTTATTAAGCAAAATCCAGTACACCTGTAGAAGGAAGTATGTTCCACCCAGTATCACAAGCACCCATCCCCCTCTGCTCTGAAATCCCTGGGCACAGCAAATGAACAAAAATAGATCCACACAGAGATAAAGATGTGCACATTCAACAAATGATCACATAAATGATTATATATTGTACATTGTGATAAGTGCTTTTAAAAACATTGAATATGATGAAAAAGGAACAGGAGGGACTAGTTTTGATTGGGAAAACTCCAAAAACACATTTAAAACCTGTAGGGTGAGGGAAAGAAGGCCAAAGCAGTGAGCGATTGCATTTCAGGCAGATCTGGGAACAGGGTCAAAGAAAGGAACTAGGTGTGCATGACTCCTCAGAGGACAGAGTGACTAGAACACAGTGGACATGAGATGGGCCCATAAGAACAGCAGGGCCCAGCAGAGGGCCTCACAGAGAGTGGTCTGAGGTTTTTATTAAGCACAATGAAAGCCATCAGAGTTTTTCTTTTAAACTAAAATTTACTTGAGCAAACATTAGTCTCCTAAACATAGTAAACTTAGTGTTCAGCACACAGATAAGATTTGGAGTTTCCCTACCTTTAAACAATGTTGTCTAATGCACTGAAATTAGAAATTCTAGGGGGAAAAAAAAAAAAAGGAGACTTAGAGTTTCAAATATCTCCAATAGTGAGACCATTTATATAAAACTTCCAATTCACATTAAGGGGTACATTTTAAACTCCATCAAACAATATACCATCCTTCACTACCTGAACGTGGAAGAAAATTAGCAGTTTACTCATGAAATTCACTTTACACATAAAACACTATCCTAAGAAGTATAATCTTGTCAAACTTCCTTTTTCACAATTGCATGATAATCACAGTGAAAACGAAAAGAGAGAAAAATCTAAATTACCTTAGCTTTTTTCTGGATCAATAGAAGATACTTATTAAATAACAATAAAAATACTATATACTGTCTGAGAATCAAATAAAAAAGAAACAGCTTACTAGTAGATTTATTTGTATGGAATATACATTTATAAAACATTATCCTAAGAAAATATAATCCCATGACATTTCCATTTGAGCTATTGTATGTTCACATAAATAATATTTAGATTTTTTTCTTTTTTTTTTCTTTTTTTTTTTTTTTGGTGCTGGGGATTGAACCCAGGGCCTTGTGCTTATAAGGCAGGCACTCTACCAGCTGAGCTAAATCCCCAGCCCCTTAAATAATATTTAAAGAGTAAAAAAATCAGGCCTATTTTAGAAGAAAGATCAAAATATTATTGCTATGCTTTTGAATTATTTTAACGGTATTAAAAACAAAAATACTATAGTAATTGTAATTCCTTTAAATTGAATAAGATGGAAACAATTCATATGACTCACATTTAAATAATCTATGGTCATAAAATATCCTCAGAAATAATTACATCAAACTTCCATTTGAACCATGAAACAATCTCTTAGTTAATAGCAATAAAAGAGAAGAAAATCAAAGTCACTTGATCAGGAAGGTAAGAAGACATCTTGTTATTGTTCTGTCTTCAGAAGTATCTTCACTGGAAAGTGGGGTCTACTTAGAAGGTGGTTCACTTCTGTTTTCTGATTGTATGAACAGAAGATTGAATCCAGCACTTGGTATAGACTTTTCTTGTGCTAATTTTGGGTCTACCAAGCCACCTTAATAGAGTGAATTCCTAGGGGAATTTGTTCTCACTTTCAGAAGAGGAAAATAGGATGTCTCCTCAGGAACTCTCCCCTAGGACACTTCATTAAGATTTGACCTCTGAAGGGAAAGCCTGGGCCAGTTTAGTGGAAAACTTGAATAACAAGAAGCTGAACATCTGTCAGCATATACTTCTGGAGGAATTACTACATCAGAATTGAGTTGGCCATATGCAGGATCCTCTCCAGGGGTGCTCAATTGGTGGAGTCTCTGGTCTATGCTGGGCTCCAGGTACTACTGCCCCTTTTTTCTCTGGAACCCAGAGAATTCTCTTGGTCCTTTGGAGTTAACCTCAGAAGAAGCTGAACATTCTGTAAATCTTCAGTAATTCCAATATTTAGCCACCCTTCTATAAATCTTATTTCAAAACAAAAAAAATATTACATGAAGATAATTTTCTCTGGAAGCTCTTGAGATTTTTGTCTTTAGTTTTTAGCATTTTGATTATGCTGTTCTGGCTATGGATTTCATTGAGTTTATACTGTCTGGAGTTAACTGAGCTTCTAGAATCTGTAAGTTTATATCTTTCTCTAGACTTGGTAAGTTTTCAGCCTTTTTCTTTACATTGTTCTCAACATCACTCTTTCTCCTCTTCTGAGTCTCTAATGGCATGAACAGTGAAATAAAAAATAATAAAAAAAAACTATCATAAGGTTATAAAACTTTTCATTCTTTTAAATCTTTTTCCCTCTATTATTCAGATTTAATAATTCCTGCTGCTCCATCTAGAATTTATTGACTTGCTCTTTTGTTATCTCCATTCTGCCACTTACCTATCAACTGAGTTTTGTTTCAGTTGTATTTTTAGTTCTAAAATTTCCATTTTATTTTTATTTATTTATTTATCTATCTATTTATTTTGCTGAAAATTTCTACATATGATTTGTTTTCAGCAATCCATTATTGCTTCTTGGAGACTTTTAATAATAACTTCTTCCTAGTCTTTTTTGTTTCTTAATTCCAACTTCTCTATCATCTTGGTGTTGCCATCTGCTGTTAGTTTTGTCACATGGGAGTTGATATTTCCTTGGTCTTTGTATGCTGAATAATTTTAGATGATGTCTTGGACATTTTTAATATCGTAATGGTGGTCCACTTTATGCTTTGAATATAGCCCTTGCTGCTCTGTCATTGTGACTTATTTTTAAAACGGACATGTTTCTTTTTCTTCCTCTCCCCCTGCTCCTCTTTAATCTCACTCCTTCCTCAGTCTCGGGGGTTATCTGTCCTTGAGCACACACCCACCCCAGAAGTGAAGTAATTCAGACTTGGTGATGGCACCAGAAGATCTCAGAAAAGACCATCTCCAAAATTAACAAGTGAATTACAGAAAACACGTGGGATGTAGCCTTTGAATCAACTTTTTTAAAAACAAAAAAACTATTTCCCCCAATAGGTAGAATCAAAGCCTCTGGGACAGGAGTCCCCTGTGTTTCATAGAGTGTTAAAACTTTTTCTCTAAACCGTATCCTCATTCATAGATTGGCATTGGGGATAAGATCGAGCTTTCAGTAACAATATTGTGAGACTGAACCTTGTTTAAATTCTATGGAAAGCACTAATATTTTACAACCAGGTGGGGTTGTAGCCACCAGGGCTGTGGTTTGGTGTGTTTGGAGAGCTGTCTGAACCAGTCTTGCATGTGTTGCATGTCTTAGCCAATCTCGGATCTGATCTGTTAGTTCAGTTCTCAGAGTGCTTTGTATGTTGATGAGCATCAGATCCACACATGCAGCTCAAAGGTGAGTCTAGCCGTTCAAAAACAAATGCATAGGGTTACTTTTCCTGGACTCCTTCCTCTTTGTGACCTCCCTGTTTCTTTCTGCCTTCCCAGAACTCCATTTCCATAAACCAAGCGGCAAGATGACCAGAAGGAAAAAATGGTCCACCCACTGCTGGTTTGTGATACACTTTCTTGTTTTCTGATGCGTTTATTTTAAAAGCTATAAATTTCCTCCTAAGGACTGTTTTCCCCTTTCTGATGTATATTTCTATATAATTTTATTTACGTTCAATTCTATATATTTCTTGGGTTTCTCTATTACTTCTTTTTATATGCCTGCTATTTAATAATGTTATGAAACCGAGTGTGATTTAATATTATTTTATTTTCAATTATATTGGAATATTTTTAGGTTTTTTGGTAACTTATTTTTATGTAATTCTAACTTACAATTTATAAGAATATAGTGAAAAGAATTTTATGTTCATTTTACCTTTACCAATTGCCAACACCTTCCCTCCATTTGCTTAATCATTTGCTCTTTTTCTCCCACCCTCTCCACACACACACACATACACGTTTTTTTTTAAGAGTAAGTTACAGATATGAAGTTATTTTTTCCTAAACACCCTAGTGTGTATTTTCCAAAACAAAACAAAATGAAAGGAAAGGAACAATCTCTTACATAATCACCGTGTAGTGATCAAAATCAAGTATTTTAGCATTGATATAATACTGTTTGTATTCAAATTTCACCAGTTGTTCCAATAATCTCCATTATCATTGTATAGCTTTTCTCCCCACCTGGTGTAAGATTACTCTGTCCTTCTGTCATTTATAAACCTGCTTTTATGTACTTAAACGCTAATATGGGTCCTCTTTCAAATTCCATGATGTGGATTCTGGAAATAAATACTCCATTGGAGCATTTCGCATCGTTTTAAGTTTAGTGCATAAAGGTGAAACTCCCTTTCTTCCTGGATATAGCCTTCCCCATTACCAAGGAATATTGTCATCTTCCATAGTCCTGCATTCTTAAAATTTCAGAATAACTTTGGTTGCCTTTCTTTCTTTCCTTTACTGTTTGCCAGGGGCAAACTTAGCTACTTGATGTATACCAGAGCAGAGCACTGAGATACACTTGAGAGTTTTCTTCTTTTCTGGAGATTTGACTTTTGTCCTTGAACAAAGAATATTTCATCCACTAGAGTGAGACATGTGTTTTATATTAATATTCAAAATATTTTATTCTCTTTGAGCTAGCAGGTTACTGAAGTTGAAATTAGCCTGCTCTGATCTCTCTCTCTCTTTTAACTTGATTTTTTATTTATTTATTTTATGTGGTGCTGAGGATCGAACCCAATGCCTCACATGTTCTAGGCAAGCACTCTACCACTGAGCCACAACCCCAACCCCCTCTCTCTTTCTTATTAATGTGAACACTTTCAATAAATGGAGTTGGTCTTCATCCATTATGTGGGCTGATGCCTGTCAATTTCCTTTCTCCTATTCTGGGGCAGTGTCCAAATCCAGGACATTTTCTTACTTTGAAACTGGAATTCAAACTGCATTTCTTATTAAAATAGCTAGATAGAAATATCTATCAAGTTGTACTTTATTTTTCTGTGCTCCAAAATGATAATGATCATTTTCCCACTCTTTTTGGGTGAAACTGGTCTTCTATCACATCAATTTTCTAACAATTTTGTAATGTGCAAATTTCATGTTGTATTATTTCTGTCGTTTAGTAAACTGTTTACTATACCTTTCACATGTAGAATCAACTTTTCAGTTTGGTTTAGAATTTAATACTTTATTTTATCAAAATTACCATCATACTGTCAAAGATTGTTAAAACTATTTCAAAAAACCTGCAGTGCATTTGTGCTTCATTCTGGTGAGCTAAAATTATAGTTTCCTCTTTTGGGCAATCAGAAAGCTATATTGTTTTCTCAACCATAGAGACTTCAATCTCAGCATAATAAGTAACTCAGTGAAAAACCGAAATAAAAAGTTCTCCAACTGGCATCTGTTCTCACAGATTTGTGCAAAGAACATCTTACCTTTCTATACCACCTCCACCCCCCAGCACTACTTAGTCTTGGCCATTCCTTGAGCACACTGAGAACCTACTGTACCTACTTTAGAACCTACTGCACCTCTCCAATATTCAGGTTGAATTGTTAAAACAGATTTCAGGTTCTTATTGTCTAAATAACACTTTAATAGCTGTTCAAATGACTAGTAAAAGAGTCCATCAATATAATATTCTTTACTTTCTTATTCAACTCAAAAATCAGTTAGGAGACAAATATTCCACTTAAGGCCTAGAAGAGAAGCACAGTAAGGTAAGAAGTGCCATAGTTGCCCAGGATCCTCTTGCTACCGCCTACTAGTCAATGTTCCTTGGGAGGTTATTTCATGACTCAAGATTCAGTTTACTTATTGTATAATCAGAAAAATGATAGCCCTACCTCTAGGGCTAATTAATTCAATGCACAGTTATGAGTATAGTTGTCCCTTGGTATTCACAGGAGGATGGCTTCCATGAATCCTCACAAATTTGCTCAGGTCCCTTAAATAAGATGGCATGTCTTTTCCTTGTAGACTACACACATCCTCCCATATGCTTTAAATCATCTCTCAATAACTTACATTGTCTAGTACTATATAAATGCTATGAAGGTAGTTGTTATACTGCATTGTTCAGGAAATAATGACAAGAAAAATTCTGTGTAGGTTCAGTCAGTATAGATGCAATTTTTTCCTACAAATTTTCAATCTTCAGTTGGTTGAATGCATAGGTGTGAAATCTGTGGGTACAGAGGGCTGGCCACATCTATCTTGTTCCAGCACCCTAGAAATCCTGATACCACAGTGACCAAAGCCCACAAACACTCCTGTCTGAGACCAAACAATAAAAAAATAAATAATTTAAATGTATATTGTCACCTGTTAATAAGTGCTAGGGAGGCAAATAAAGCAGGGGAGGAAATAGGAAGGCTGGAAATATGGATGAAAGATTTTAACTAGAGTTGTTAAAAAAGACTTGCGGAGAAGGTGACATTTAGGTTACAAAAAAGACACCTGTATTCCACCCTCACTCTGCATCCATCTGTGAAGGACAATTGACAATATGAGAGTTTTTTTCTTTTTTCTTTTTCTTCTAATTTGTGTGTGTGTGTGTGTGTGTGTGTGTGTGTGTGGTACCAGGGATTGAATTCAGAAGTGCTTAACCAGTGAGCCACATCCCAGGCCCTTATTATTTTTTATTTTAAGACAGGGTCCCACTAAATTGCTTAGGGCTTCATTAAATTGTTGAGGCTGGTCTCAAACTTATGGTCCTCCTACTTCAGACTCTCCAACTGTTAGGATTACAGGTAGGCGTCAACATGCTTGGCTATTTCTTCTCATTTCTAATGAGATGTAATGTTTATATTTGCTGAAAATCAAATGCACAACACATCTTAATTTAACAGTGATTTCATAAATGTCCAGGCAGTTTCTAGCATGGCTTAAGAGAGAGAAAGCTCAAGGATGAGGGGAGTGACAGTGGTGGGGAAGGGTTGGCAGAGTGTGGTCAGCTGGTCTGAGAGCCATAACTAGGTGCTTTGGGAGAGAAAGGAGGTGGAAAAGTTTGGAAAGGGAAGGAAGGCAAGCTGTTCCCCTCCAGGCAGGGTGACCCACAGTCCTGGGTCCAGAGGGTTCCAGGGGGACCAAGATCCTCCAGTGAGTGCTTGAATCTACCCTTCTTTGGATTTCACAAGTTTTTCCATTAATGTCCTCTTTCTGCTCCAGGATTCAATCCACTACATTGCATTTCTTTGTCCCATCTCCCCAGTTGCTTTTGTTCTATGACAGCTTCTCAGTCTTGCTTGTTTTTCATGCCGTCAGCTGTCCCAAGGAAAGCCAACCAGGCATCCTGCAAGAATTTTGCCCCCATATGGCCTTGTCTGATGTTCTTCTCAGGATTAGACTGCAGTTATGGGATTTGGGAAAGAACAGCACAGAGGCAAAGCCTAGTCTTCTCACATAATCTATTGTTTAAATCATCAAATTTTGCCTAGATTAGCTTTAAGGTCCTTTTGACTTCTCAATATATCTATATCTATATCTATCTAACTATCTATCTATTCATATATATATACATATATATATACATATATATATATATATACACACACATATGTATTGTATAGGGCCACTGTAATTTTTTAATGTAAATATTCCAGTATTTTTGAAATTTTGATCTACTATTACACTCAAATGATAAGCAGGTAGGGAAAGCCCACACAGTTCATATATCGACTGCCCATATTAACCTCATGTTCCCCACAAGCCATATATTCTTTTTTTATATTTTTAGTTGTTGATGGATGTTTATTTTATTCATTTATTTACATGTGATGCTGAAAATCAAACCCAGTGCCTCACACATGCTAGGCAAGTGCTCTACCACTGAGTCTCAACCCCAGCCCACCTGTCATACATTCTTCACAGAGCTCCAGCATTTACAGGTTTTTTTTTTGACCACTCTATTAAATATTCCCATGGCTCAGTTAAACCTACTCATATCAGAAAGTCAATAATATTACTAAAACAAAAGGAAACAAGTGAAGAATTTAATTTTCAGAAAGAGTGGAAGTTTATTCAATTACAAGGATGTCAAAAATGAGAAAGATGCTTCTAGTTCTGGAAATACATGATTTCTTGAGTGAGAGCAGGAAGAAAAGTTTGAGAGGAAACAAAGGTGAGCAGTGAGAAGAGAGGTAAAAGAAGAAACCCTGGGCCAAACCATCTTATTAAAACATTTTGTAGTTGTCTTATTTTCTTTGTTGCCCACTTAATTTTATACTTGCAATGCAGTTGGAACTTTTCATATTTGGATATTAATATTTAAATGCTTTCATCATGAATACAGTACTGAGTGCACACTACTATGCCAAAACCAACATTACACTTGTTTTGCATTTATGGTACTCACACATTCATTGTGTAAGTTGTTCATTGCAACAATCCTGTACATTTTCATTTTGAAAGGGAAGAATTGGAGGGCTAGGTAAATTGTTACAGTATTTGAAACCCTGAAGCTTTTCCATGTGGCCTATACATTTAGTTTACAGATGCAATGACAGAAACCTAGAGATATCAAAATTAGCAAAGCATGGAAATAAACTCTGATTCTTTAGTCCTCCCAGCCTGCTTGCTGGATTATTTAGAGTAATAATAAAACAGACAGTAAATACTTATTTGGTACTTGACATGGGTTAGGATTAGTGCTGTTTAAGCATTTCATGTGTATGAACTTATTTACGATACCCAATGACATTGGTATCCCCAATTACAAGTGATGAAGTGAAACACATAGAAATTAAACTGTTTGCCAGATGTTATATACCTATGTTAGTCAGCTGTCTGTTACTATAACAAAATTCCTGAGATAATCAACCTTTTAGAATCTTTGAATGCCAATTTATTATACAAAAGCCAGAAACCAATTATTTAAGGAACATCTCTGCCATCCCAGAAGCATGGGAGAAAGGAAGAGAAGAGCAGGGCAGGGGGAAGTGTCCCAGGAAAACCAGTCTCTGATGTCTCTTGCAGGTGGGGGCAGAGGAGATTCCTGATGTCCAGGTGGGTCCAGAGGTGCTCCTGACTGGAACTGGTACAGAGAAGCCTGAGCCAAGAGTGCACCCCTGGCTCTTGCAGCTCTTTAGAGTCCATGTGACTGATGCCCACCCCATGATGTCAGAATCCACAGAGCATAGGTCCTCTGGCTGGCTGTCTATTCATTTTGTCTTTGTCAGCTCTGCATTTACATTGGCACCACCCTGTTTTTGCATCTCCCATGGTTTGGCCCTCCTTGGATGGGAGCCTCTGTTCTGCTGACACAGGGCATGCAACAGCACAGTTGTTGGAAGCAGGCAGTGATCCTCCTGGTCACCCTCTTCCAGGCTTTGCTGTTGTCCTGGGATTGCCCTCTGGAGGCATCTTGGGAGAAATTGCTGCCATCTGCTGCTGTGATGCCCCTAATGAAGATTCTGGAGTTGGGCATGTGGGACCCAGGGTCATGCTGGGAGGCAATCCAGGGACCAGGGGAGGCAATCCTTGCATGCAGGGAGCAGAGATCAGTGAGAGTCAGACTGAAACTTCTGATGCCCTTGTGCCCTGGCTGCTTGGCTTCCTCAGGCAACTGCTGCTCATAGGACAAGGGGAAGGTGTGGAGCACAGGCTCGCTAGCACACTTCCTGGGAAGGTGAGGGATATTGGAATGATCTGTGGGCCAAACCCTCAGATACCCAGGCTTCACCTGGATCTTGCAGCCTTGCCCCTGGCTCACCTGGTGCTGGAGTATCAGTCATGGAGACTATGCAGACCTAGGGGACGCCTAAAACTCATTTCACCATGCTGAGGTATACAGGCCCTCAGAGGCCTCTTCAGCCTTGATCCACACAATGCATACATATGCTACATCAGTAACTGAGGGGGATGGAGGTGGAGTTGTACAGGATCAGCATTCTGTATGTTACTGAACTTATCCAGCTATAGGTTCACATCAAAGTGGTTTCTCTTTCTCATGTAAAATGGAACACCCATGGGAACTACAAATTAATACCTACAGAACATGCCTAAAAAGAGTGGGATGGGAATTCTGATATCTCACTATAAAATCAACTAAGTAAGAGAGAAGGTAATCATATTAAGAAGTCCTACTCTCCTTATATGGTTGCAAGTCCCAGTGAACCAGCCACTCATCCTGCTTTTCTTATGAGAATGCAACTCCCAGTGAACCAGCAGCCCACATTGCTCTCCTTATAAGGTCACAAGTGCCACTGAACGAAATCCTTGCTCTCCTTTTAAGGACACAAGTCCCACTGTACCAAGAGCTTGCACTGCTTTCCTCATAAGGACAAAAGTATTACTAAACCTACGGTCTGCGCTGGTGTTCTGATAGAGACACAGACACAAGTCTCATTGGAACGACAGCTCACCCTCCTCCCACAATACTGCATCTTTGGTAATTTCTTCATAATGATTCCATTTCTGAAAAAAAGACCTTATTCCAGTTATGAGGATAGAGCATAAATATATGCTTTGGGGGATATAATTTAACTGATGACATTCTCTATTTCAATGTTTTAAAGATTGTTTTACCCATAGGTATGAAATTTTGTCATATGATTTTTCTATATCAATCCATTTAATCACATACTTCCCAGACTTTGAATGAAATGCATTGTATAGGCATTTGTGTGTCCGTATTCATAATGGACTTCTGCCTGTCAATTTACATTTTCTTTCATTGTTTTCTTTTGGCACCATCATTTCTGGTTAAATGATCAGGTAATACCAACTTCATAAAATAAGTTATAAACTGTTCCCTGTTCTTCTGTTTTCTGGAAATGACTGCATAGAATTGGCACTGATTCTTCTTTAAGTGTGTGTTAGTGATATCCTCTATACCTGAAGATCTTTTTGTAGATTTTCCAATTAGGAACTTAACTTCTTTAATGGTCCTTGGGCCATCTAATACTTACTTTCTTGTGATAGTTCATGCTTTTCCAAAAATTGCTCTATTTCACCTCAATTATAATTTGTGTACTCAAAGTTGTGATAATCAACTTTAAAAGAAGAAAGGTTAATTTTGGCTCATAGTTTCTGAGGTTTCAATCCATGGTCAGTTGGACCCATTACTTTGGGCCCTGTAGTGAAGCAATACATCATGATAGGAGTTTGCCCCATAGTCAGGGAGCAACAAGAGAGCAAGTAGAGGGGCTGGGATCTTAATATCCCCTTTAGGGCATACCCCCAATTATTGACTTCCTTTCACTTGGCCCCACCTCCTAAAGTTCCCACTACTTCCCATGGTACTGTGGACTGTGGACCAAGCCTTTAACACATGGGTCTATAAGGAACACTTATCCAAGCCACAGCACCTAGAAAACGGCAGGCTGAGGGTTTCAACCAGATTGCCTCTTCCCAACCTCTTAACCACTGTCTCAAACACCATTCCTCAAATGCTGATTTCATTGATTTTTCTCTCTCATGATTAAAAAACACTAAGCTGTTGCTATTGTTTCAAGCCTTCACATGAATCTCACGGTGCTAGAGGAAATCCATGAGCAGGAGATTCTCCCAAGGCAAGCTGAAGTAATATGGCTCTTTTGTGGCAGCTAGTTCACATGCAGAACCCTTCCTTCCATCCATCTTTCCATTTTGACCATCACAGCACATTGCAAAGAGGCTCCTGCTTCAATCCAGCCATTTACTCTACAAATGCATAGTGAGTACCTGCTATGCATGAGGGATTGAGGAGATAGACACCAAGACAGACACAATCCCTGTGCTTGGAGATAGACACCAAGATAGACACAATCCCTGTGCTGGATGTAAACACGGTGAAGTGGGGTATTGGGAGCGGTAGTGGTAAAATTTCCCCTCCACAATACAAGAGCAAAGGGATCAGGTGTTTTAAAAAATGATGTAACAAATGATAGTTAAATGGAAAGTAGTCCCTAATAGATTAATAAGTACATAACTAAGTTTTACATAGGGTCCTAATAATGTTTTGGAAGAGAGAAAGTATGATGACTTTGAAAGGAATAGGTATATTTGTAGTGGATAATATAAAACAGTTTGTAATAAAAAATAGTTTGTAACAGTCACTTCACTTACCTTCAACAGAAGGACAAGTTTTAACATTCCTATTTTTAAGAAATTGTGTTCACTAAAGTTTGTTTCACATTTTTTCCCCAAAGGACTTTATTCTATCTGGATTTGAATAGAAGCAAATTACACAATGGTAGAAATTAATGACTAGATATATTATCTCCTCGTCCCAAACAAGCCTCTATCCCCAAAGACAAAAATTTTCTAGCGTCCCTCAGCACAATCTTTTTTTTTAAATTCATGTATACTTTATGACATCTTAGTAATCTCCAGAAGTTGAAAATATTTTAGCATCTGACATTTAAACCAGAAATGATTCTTCTATTTTGATCTACTGACCAGAGCAAAAGGAAAGACAAGGTATCTTCTATAATTGCATAAAGATTATGGAAGGGGATCTGAAAATGTATTTTCCAAAAAAATTTTCAAGTGGGATGATGATTATATTTTGAACTTCAGATTCAGGTAATGTGCATGCATGCATACTGTTTGAGTTTCATTCTTTATGACTCTGATTATCAGTAAAGAGAAGAGAGACAGTAAATAGAAGCAATTATTTCGTCTCCTACTCAGCATTTTTATTTATTCATGCCGACTCATAAATTCCCTGATCTGGTCACATTAAGCCAACTCCTCTTTATTTGCATGCAGTCATGAGGGGGAGGGTGATGAATCTGAAATCACAGCAGGAAATTCTCTTAGCTTTGGGGACTCCACAGGGCACCCATTGATGGCTAAGTTGTCATTTGTTCATTTTGCCTTTTCTATTATTTTTTCCCCACACAAATTGCTTGCCAAATGTTTTTTTTGGAAATAGCATGGTTGTTTGCACTTGGAACAGCCCACTGTTGGATGCTTATATTTCTTCTGCTGTCAACTTGGTTAACTTGGTCAGAAATGCTATAACTCTAACTTCAAGTAAATCATTGCTTCATGTGAAATTCTTCATTTTTATTGTGGAGGTGTTAAATTCAATTGAGACTCATGGAATGATTTATTTCCTCACTGACTAGAACAGACATTAATCAAGCATTTCCAAAATCATTATAGTCACCACAGCAGCCAGATTGAACTCAAACCCAAATGATCTCTAGTGCTTTCAGGATCTTCAAATTTTCCTAAGATACTTCTAGTCTTAGAAGAACAAATGTCACACTCAGTAGCCTGTAGGTGAAATAGTCATCATGATATTTATTTATCTATATAATTAACATTTGCACGTGTATTTCATGGGTTTCCTACACATGCACAATACTATCAGGTTAGGAGAGTGGTTATTTAAGAAATGGAAAAGCAACACCCAGAAGTTAAATGACTCATCCAGGATGACACAGGTAACAGCTGACCTTGCTAATGCTAGAATCTTCCAACTCTCTCATCATTGCCCCCAACCTTCTATTCCATGTGTACCCAAACAAAACAAAGAAAAATAAGATTAGAAAACAGAGGTAACGTATTTGACAATTCACTGAAGTACCTCGTTGCTGGGACAGACAAGTATGAGGGCAAGTATTTTTATTTGGCTCTTTTAAAAAAAAAAAACACAATCTAGGGGATGAAATGAAGACAAGTGAGCTGACTCTCTCTTCAGGCAGTAGCTAACTGCTACTGGGTTACTCACTTCTTTTTCTTCCTTTCTCTTCCCTTTTCTTGCAACCACATTTCCTTCTATGCATGTCCTACTTGTCTTCTGCATTGTCCATTTTAGATATCTTTTATTTTATGCCTGTCATACCTTAGATTTCTTCCACTCCTTTAACCAATTCCATTTGATAAAGATGCCCTTTCGTCTAATGTTGTTTTTTCATTCAAACAATGAAAATAGCATGAGCTTTGAAATTTTATTAACCTAAGTTTGAACCTCAATTCCGTTGCCAGCTGTGTGACCTCAGGCATGTTCAAAATCTCTCTCAAGCAGAAAAGTAGATAAATTAGAACTCACTTCATTGAGTTGCGATGAGGATTTTAATGACGGGTTGCTACATGCATTAGTGTGTTGCATGGGAAAGGTAATCCAAAATGTAAATTCTATTCCTTTGATATGATCATATTCCACTGTCTGTCTGCATTATTTTGTATTTATCACTGCAATGCTGACCAAAGGAATAACGAGGGGAAAACCAAGACTAAGATGAATTCTATACAGTCCTCTAAACATAATGTCTATCTGTCCCAACATCTGTGTCATCAAGATCAATTTAGACTAAACCATGTGGAATTTACTGAAATTCGCCCTAAACATCTTTCTAAAAGAGAACTTTTCTCAGAAGGGATGACCTTGTGGCCTAAAATTCTCACCATGAAAGGTCTTAGTAGCTCATTCATGCAAATAGCTTAAACTTCACATTCAGAAAATTGTGAAAAATGTAGATATTTTCTCAATCCAGTGCCACAGGCTCACTATGAAAGGGTGCATGAACCAAAGTATATCTAGTTGGCCTATCTTTCATTCATAAATAAACATTTATTCAGTTCCAGTATGTGTATGGATTTCTGGAGACTGGTTAGTTTCCAGAGACACAAGAATCCAGAAGTTACTATGAGAATTTTTTAATTCTACCATGCCGCTCATTGATTGGAGAACGCTGAGACTTTTTTCAAGTAAATTTGAATTCATATGATTTCAACATAAACCTGAAACCAAAGAATTCCTGCACTGTGGAGCTATTTCATGATGGCAGGCGTTAAGAAGAGGGAAATGGCCCCTTTGGTTCATTGCTAGCAGCATCATTTCCACCAGACCTCTTGAGTTAATTCTAGTCTCTGCCTCTGGGTACAGATTCCTGGACCCCCATAAGAAAATGACAAAAGAATGTTCCTCTTAATTTGGACTGATTTTAATAATCAATGTCAAAGGTGAGAGATACCTGGGATCATCTAGTCTATGCCCTTGTTTTGTAGATAAGGAAACTTAGGCCTAGAGCAGAAGGGAGACTTATCTAACATGGTGCCAACTTACCTAGCCAGAAGCTATGAGCAGAGATATCACACCACAATGGACTGCTGCCTCTTGAGCAGAGCATGCCATAATGCAATCAATGTTTGCTTTTTTTAAAACTAGGCTTCGGTTCTCCTTCAGAAGTTCACATGATGATTAAAGACTCCAGTGACTCGAGAATGGTTAGGATGTTTTCATTAGAATGTGTTTTTGTGCAATATCTGAGCATGTGTTATAAACCCTAAAAAAAAAAAGCATATTATCAATTCATCTAAAAGGTTTTTCTTCCAAAATGATAAAGACTTTCATGGTGAGAATTTTAGGCTACAAGTTTGAAGGCACAGGCCATCATCACCGCTGATGGAAGTTCTCTTTTGGAAAGATGTTTTGGGAGAGTCTCAGAAATTGAAACATTCCAATATCTTGTTTTTAAATATCTTGCAGAGTCATGGAACCCACTCATCCCCTTATAAGGAAACATCTGATGGCAGAAAATGATCATTATTCCATACTAAATGAGAAAGTATGATCTCAAATATGTAAAAAATGTTGTGCCTGGGAAAAAAATCTGAAAGGACATAATCTCAAATATTAGTAGTAGTTATCTCTGGACTGTGGGTGATTTTTTTCCATTTTAAATGCCCTCTTGATACTTGATAATTTTTCTGTAATGAATATACTTAATTTTTCTTTTCAGTGCTGGGGATTAAATCCAGGGCCTCAAATGCTGGGCAAGCACTCTATCAGTGAGCTACACCTCCAGCCCCTATATTCATTCTCAACATAGTTGTATGTGTGTGTGTGTGTGTGTG
>JAJEJO010044264.1:0-13025 GCA_020662805.1 Glaucomys volans | reverse complement strand
TCCTGGACAGGACTTATTACAATTAATCTCACTGCAGCAAATGTTGACATTATTTCCTCCAAATATATCTAGTGGATGTTTTTAATCTGAATGGTGATAATTTCTCTCTGAGCAAGTATTATTCATGGGTCCATAGACACTGTCATCAATCACCACTTCCCATTCCCTATACAGATTTTCATACTGAGCCTCCTGAAATTTCTGAGGCATTCCCTTATTCAGAAAATGTAACAGTCCAGGAAATCCAGCTTTTTGAAACACCCACAAACCTGAGGTGAAAAATAAGGTGAAGTACATCCACTGAAATATGCACTTGGCCCAGCTGCTTTGAATAACTTCTGGAAATCCCAGGAGAAATGAGCACAGTGAGAGTGGTATGAGCAGTTTGGATTGTTAGGACTTGTTGTTCATGTGTGAAAAATTTCCTCAATTTCTTTCTGTCCCCAAGATCACAGCATATAATATTTCCTACATAGGTCTACATCTCCTAGTGATCCACACCTCCCTCCTTCCCTCAGATAATTTTCTGCCCCTTGGGGAGCTACAACACTCTTTTTCCTTAAAGGGACAAGGATAAATATTTCTCTCCTTGTTGTTCCCTAGACATTTTGATTTGATCTGAAACAAAGGATGCTGGCAGCACTGTTTTCCAACAAAATCTACAGAATTTCATAGAGCGTTTTTGGCTCTTCATTGGGGTAGATTTTCTCTAATGCATACCACATAGTCATGTGGGAAACATGCAGTTATCTGCCATAAATATCCTCATTAAATCATGCAAATCCAGCAGTGTTTCTTCTTTGCCTCCTCTGTTCAATCAAGTGAACACAAAATGTTTAGGTAAGTATCAGATGTAATTGCAAGCCCATTTTAAAGAGAGTATTCAGCAAGCATCTGTGGTGGAAGCCAACAATACTTCCCCCAGACCTGGATTGCTTTAAAGGCATTAATCCTCAAGATGAGATGTCTCTCAGGAACTCAGAAGTTATCATGGGAACATTAATATGGTGGCAAGTGTATTGAATCAGCAAGTTGTACAAAAGGAAATTGCTCCTCAGGGTCTGAAATTGTTTCCTTTCCAATTTTGCATTTTGAAGTTCATGTTTAGCACATGTTTGGACTTCATTGATGTCTTTCTGCAAACATGACATTCAAAATATGAACTGAACAAGAGTTTCTGAAGGAGAACATCTCTGGGTTGCATTCCAGCCTTCCTGCAAAATAAGTGGACTTCTACCTCTCAAGATTTTTATCACAACCAGAGATGACCCAAGAAAGTCTATTATAAATAATTCCATTGAAGTAATTAAATAAGAGTAATTAAATATGGGGAGCGATTGGTACGGATGCCTGCAATTCCTACAAATAAGGACTTGGAATTTCAAAATGCTGTAGGATCTCAATTTCCTGTACCCTAAGTCCTATCACATCTTTTGTACATACATGGCTTTTCCTATTTTTCATGATGGAATTTCACAGGTATTGTGTCTTCATATTTGAAGTGTAATAGAGGTATTTTGTGTAGATTTATGTTATTGTGTTGCACTCTTAATTTCCAGAGGAATCATTCAGTTCTCCATATGCAAATCTGTACTTGTATAAATTGGCATGCTATTGTATATGTGCTGTGGTGAAGAAAAGCCTTTTCTACCAGGTCATATGCCAGGAAAGCTAAATCTGCTTATGTGTAATAAGGTATTCCTTGTAAGTTTCAGGGTAGAGTCAACAATGAGGGAGGGCCATTAGGTACCCAGCAATTGCACTTGTGATCTGTAACTTTTCTTGCTAACAGAAAGTTCTGGCCCCTACTTCTTGGTGTATTTTTATAGCACATTGCAGCTGAAGAAATTTCCTGGAATGTTTGGGGAGACCACTCACAAGGACAACCTCATTTATAGTCCCTTCACAGAAGTTGGTTTCCTTTCCAACACCCCTCTGCATTTAATGCACAAGAAATATCCTTTATACCTCCCTGTTTGAATATTCAGTGTTCTACCTTTCTACTATTCCTCTCTTTGTGATGGAAGTATATTCAACTTTCTTGTTATGCTCTGTAAAATGTGCTCATCCTGCCCTCAACAAACACTTGTTTCACCCCACAAATTTATGTATTTGGTGGATCATGGTTCCAGGATGTGGGACACTGGCCTGTAATCAGCAACTTCACACTGTTGTTTACGTTGTCCTTGGAAATGTGCAGAGGGACCTTGTTCAGACAGGCATTAGGGAGATTAAGAAAATTCCACCTTAATTGAAGACACCTTCTTCAAGTGTTTCAGCATCAAAGGGTGAGTTAAAGAGCCCCTTGAAAAAATCATAGGAAGACAATTTCTGAGTGCATCCTAATTCTAAGACAACAGAAGTGGTGGTGAATCCTGGACTGTGGAGTGAGCATAGAATATCTCTACTAGGCTGCCACCAACTTGCTACCCTCCATCCTAAATGTTTAATGATGAACTCCCTCTTCTCCACCTTTATGAGCTCAGTTTTTCCTCACTTGTACTTAGAACTCCTAATCCCAGTTTCCAGCTGTCTCATTTTGAGGCATTTGTGGAAGGGTGTGTTATCACACCAAAATTGATATGCTGTTTCCCAGTTCAAACTTCACCTAACCTAATGAGTCACCCCACATGCTCCTCTTCTCTGAGGTGTTGCTGATGATTCTTGTGAGTGACTCTAATGCTCTAGGGCAGTTTCCCCTCTCAGCAATGTACCAAATGATTCCAGACCAGCAGGAGTGGCTGTGTAGGACCATGCCCCTTGGGCCTGTGATAGACAGAGTGAACTACCCATCCATGAGCACCCCCACTTCTCTCTCTGGTCCACTACTCCTAGAGGGACCAATTGACTGAAGTGGGTCACTATTCTGAAGAAGCCACAATGCCTGCTGTGGCCCAGCGAGCACATCAGACCCTACTGGACATTGATGGTATGGAAACCTCTCAGATTTTAGCATTTTCTCTAGTATTTGATGATATTGGATATCACAAATTACAATGGAACATGCCCACTACACACCTTCATTGTCCTTTTCTGGGTTAAGAGGTTAGAATCACATTTATGGCCAAAAAAATACCCCTGGGCCTCACCTCATTCCTCTTCCTATTTCCCAGCATAGATGGGCAGGAACCTTTCTTGAAGGTTCCTCTGAATAGCCAGAGGCTGAAGACATTCACTTTGCCATGGCAACCCTAACATTATTGTGCTTTCTTATGGTCTTTCAGTGAATATCTGTGGTATGTGCAGCACAGCTAGGATAACAGTCATGCCATTCATGGAAAAACATGTTGTCCTAAGCTCAGCAACAAGCTCTGGAAAGAGAGGAAGCTTGTATTTTCCTACATGAGCCAGAAAATTCCATGCCCTTCCAAACCAAGCTCCTGCATGCCAACCCCAACCTCTCTCCATACAAGAGATCTCCTCTCTCTTGCTCTCATATCCCAGGAGCACTGGCAAACAACTTAGGCATTTCTTCAGTTGGATCAAAACCAGGATTGCAGCATTTTGTAAAGAAATGAAGTATTGACAGGTCAATGGATAGGAATTTCTGAAAATAATCTCATGCAATACTGTTGACAGAAATTTCAGCACACATAATCTCTGGAAGTTTGAAATATGAATGCAGATGATCTTTTCTATGATCAAATATTTTTCATGGATTCACAAATCTTGTGACATATCACCTCTCCCCATTCACTGTACATATTTACACAATGGTCCTTGGCAAGGTGAGGAGACATTCCCAAATTAGGGAAACAAATTTCTCCCAGGAAAATTACTTTTTTCAAGCACACACTTAAAAGAAGTGAAAAGCAAGGTTGAGCACCTCAACTGGTATATGTCTTTGGCCCAGGTGGTTTGAATTTCCTCAAGGAAAAGGCTAGGAGGAATGAAAAGAAAGAGACAGGTGTGAATATTTTTCAATTGTAAAGGATTTTTCTTCAGTTGAATGACTCCCTCAATTTACTTTTATCCCAAAGAACAGAACATATATTTCCAACAAAGGTCTCCTTTTCCTAGTACTATATGCATGCATGGTTCCCTTGAATATTTGTCCACTCATTGAGGAAATACAACTCTCTTTTTCCATAAATGGACAGTGATAAACCTTTGTCTCCTCATGAATTCCTAGACATTGGGATTTAACCTGCAGCAAAGTTTTCTGGCTGGATTGTTCTACAATGTGATCTACAGAATTTGATAGAAATTATTTGACTCTGTCTTGGATTGGTTCCCTGTGAAGCATATCACAATGTCAGGCCTTCAGAACATGCAGTCATCTATCTTAAAGAGTTTCTTGAGGTCATACCAACCCTCCAATATCTCAAACTTTCCTCCTCTGTTCATTCAGGTAAACACTAAATGTTTGGAAAAAATCTCAGATATAATTTGAAGTCTATTCTAAAGAGAGTATTCAGCAAGCAGTTGTGGTGCCAGGAAAAGTGCTTAGCCAGAGACCTAGATTTCTTTAGAGTCATTGCTCCTAAAGATGAGGCAACTCTAAGGAATGCAGAAGATTTAACCATCTATTAATAAGCTGGCAAGTGTACTGCATCAGTAAGTTCTACAACATTAAAATGCTCACCAGAACCTAAAATGTATTCTTCTCTGTTTTCAGTTTTTGAAGTTCAGGTTGAGCACATATTGGTACTTTATTGTTACCTTTCAGCAACAGGGAAGTTCCCTGCCTTTCAGCAGGGAATGGCATGCTAAATATCACAGGCATTACTGTTGCTAAGGAGAAGCTTCCTGGTGTTCACTGCAATCTCTGCAAAAGAAGTGGGCTTCTACACCTCAATATTGTCAAAACCAACTGCAACATCAATTTGAAAACTGACAGTTGTAGACCAAACCCACCTTCATCTGGCCCTGGTGTACTCAGTTTGTTGTTCCTTGAATGTTTATAGATACCATTTATTGAAGACTGCTGTTTATTGACCCTGAATGTATAGAATATCTTCCACTGATATCATTCAGCAGTCCCAATGGCTAGATAAAGCTTGGTTTCCGGTATCTCTCAAGAACCAGGTTTATTACTAATGAAGCATTTTTTCAAAGTTTTGTTAATTTGGGGGGATATCTTAAGGTATGCTGTATAGGAATAGTTGAAACATAGTTTGTTCTGATTTTTAACAAGGAAATGAGAATGATGTGATTCTGATGTTAGTGCAGGGACTACACGTGAAAGCCTATTAAAAATAATCCTATTGAAGTAATGAAATGAGGGACATTAGTTATGTGGAACAATTGGTGTAGATTCAAGTAATTCCTACAAGTAAGGACCTGGAATTTCTAAATGCTGTAGGATTGATTTTTCCCTGCTTCCTAAGTCCTATTAAATATTTGTACATACATTGTTTTCTCTGTTATTCAAGTTAAGATTTCATATGTATTGTATCATTGTTGTTGCATCATAACAGAGATTTTTTTTTTTTAAGAATTGTGATGTTGTGCTCTATCCTTTATTTCCATTGGCATCATTCATTGTCCCATACGCAAATTTGTACTTGTGTAAATTGAAGTGTTTGGGTGGCTGTATTCTGGTGAATGAAGCCCTTTCCTACCAGGTCATATGCCATAAAAGCTAAATCAGCATATGCTTAATGAGCTATCCCTTCTCAGGTTCAGGGTAAAATCAGCAATGGGAGAGACCTTTAGGTCCTCAGCAATTTCACTTGAGATCAGAAGCTATACTTGCTTACAGAATTATCTGGCCTCTAATTCTTGCTTCTTTCAAATAGCACTTTGCAGCTGAAGAAAGTTCCTGGAATGTCTGGGGGAACACTCTCAAGAACAACTTCTTTAAAATCCCTTCAATGAAGTTGGTTTCCTCTCCAACACCCTTCTGCATTTCCTGTACAAGATATAATCTTCATTCCTCCTTGTTTGAATATACAATGTCCAGCCTTTCTGCCATTTCTCTCTTTCGGACAGATGCATGTCAGTTTCGTATGATGACCTGTAACCATGTGCTCATCTTGTCCTCATCAAGCACTTGCATCATCACTGAATTTCTCATGTTTGGAGGACACGGGCCGATAGTCAGCATCTTCAAGCTGCTTGTTAATGTGTCCTTGGAAATCTGAAGAGTCTTTGTTTACACAGGCTATAGGGAGTTCAAGAGAATTACACCTTAAGTGAAGAAACATTGTGAAAGTGTTTCTGCATGACAGGGTTAGTTAAAGGTCCACTTGGAAATTCATAACAAGAAAATTTCTGAATGCACCTTAACTGTAGATGAACATCAATGATGGTGGCGCCTGGCATGTGGAATTAACATAGAATGTCTCTCCAAGTTTGCCACATCTTCCTAGCCTCCATCCTAAATGTTTAGTGATGAAGTGCCTCCTCTCCACACTGGGGAGCTTGGTTGCTTCTCACTTCTACATAGAAGTCCTAAATCCTAGGATCCAGCTCTCTCCTTTTGAGACAGTCATGGAAAATGTGACATCACAGCAGAGTTGGTGTGTTATTTCCCACTCCAAACTTCAGCTAATCCTCTGAGCTGCCCTCATGTTTCTCTTCTCTGAAATATCATGGCCAAAATTGTGATTGAATTCTAATAACCTAGACCAGTTTTCTGACAATGTACCCAGTGAACCCAGACCAGCATGAGTGTCTTTGTAGGATCATGGCCCTGGGGCCTGTTCTAGGCTTGGCAACCCAAATGTCCTCAGGAAACCCCTCACCTCTCCTTGCAACACTATAACTGGTGGGACCATTTTACTACAGGGTCTCTCCATTCCCAGAAAATCAAAGCGCCTGCTGTGCCACATAGAGCACATCGCCCCCTAGAAGACATGGACAGTATGGCAACCTGTCTGGTTTAACAGGGTCCCTTTTGAGGATGAACTCTGATGTATCAAAACCCAATGAGAGTCCGCCATATCTGCCCGTGGACTTCAGGCTTCACTCCCTTACTTAGGAACCATAGGTTGCTCAGCTGTGCAGGGGATGAAGATCCCTAGGGAGAAGGATTGCTCCTGAGAACCAGGAAATGGGGACCTGATTTGCTGTGCTGTGAAGGTCTTGGATGATCTATAGTGAGAATTCTGGGACCCTGAAAAGCCAGTAAATGCATCCAGGCAGAAGATTCAAGATGGCGGGCTAGAGGAAGGCTGCATTCCTACTTGCTCCATGGATTCCTACTTGCTTGGGATTCAAACAGCAGGAATATGGCTCTCAAAGATATTTTATATTCAAAGCACATATAAGGGGTCTCCAGCTGCCGCTCTGGAACCAACTCAGCCAGGTTGGGCACGACCCCACCATGGGCAGCTACCACCCGGGAGCGCCAGGCCCTGCAGCTGCATCGGAGCCACCGACCTGGGACTGCGCGAGCCAGCAAGTGACTACAGCTCCGCAGCAGCAGATTTGAAGTCACTAGCAGTGGCTCCGGCACCAGCCAGCAAACTCCCAGGCAGAGAATCAGCATCTCAGGCTACGTGGGGCCTTGCTGCAACTTCTGGAGCGGTCTGGCCGGGAGCCTCTGGGATCGCTGACCCAGGCAGGGAGTTGGAACTACTCCACACCAATTAGGCAGCTTCCCTGGCAGAGAGGGCCTATCTCCAGCTTCCTGGGGCCTCCAGCGGCATCTGGAGAGGTCTGGCCTCGAGCCTCTGGAATCCCTGATTCCGGCGGGGAGTTGGAACTCCTCCACGCCATTTAGGCAGCTTCCCTGGCAGAGAGGGCCCATCTCAAGCTTCCTGGAGCCTCCAGCGGCGTCTGGACAGGTCCGACTGGGAGCCTCTGGGATTGCTGACACCGGCGGGGAGCGTAGGGCATTTGGTGCCAGCTTACAGTGTCCCCAGGAGAGAGCAAACACCTGCCACCGCCTAAAACTCCAGCGAGGAGTTCAGGTCAGACTGGGTTCTCAAGCCCAGTGTCTTCATCACTAAGCACAGTTCTGTGACACCACCCTAACTTGATCTAGTGCCCAGGCCCACACCCAGGCCCTGAGTCTACCACCTTGCTGTATCTAATTGTCTATCAACACTAGGCTTCCTCTGCCCAGAAGCATTGATCATTCCCAACCTGGAGGTAGTGGGACAGCAACTTTCTTGGGTCACCGCTTGATCAAGCACCCCTCAAGCAACAGAGGGGAAGATAAAGGAGAACCATGATAAAACACGAGAAGAAAGTGTCCCACTTAAACCTAGATGATATATCAAGAGAACCCAAAGACAGCATGTTAGAAGGAATGACAGAAAGGGAGTTCAGAATGTTCATAATTAAATTGATCCAAGAAGAGAATGATGTGACGAGAGAGCAGATTCAGGCTATGAATAATCAGCTAATAGAGCAATTGCAGGAAGCAAAAAAACACTTAAATAAAGAGATAGAAATTCTGAGAAAAAAACAAACAGAAATTCTTGAAGGAAACAAGGAAATGAAGGAAACAATAAACCAAGTTAAAAACTCAATAGAAATTATAATTAACAGAATAGATCACGTGGAAGAGAGAACCTCAGACAGTGAAGACAAAATATTTAATCTTGAAAACAAAGTCGAACAAACAGAGAAGATGGTTAGGAATCATGAACAAACCCTCCAAGAAATATGGGACATCATGAAAAGACCAAACTTAAGAGTAATTGGGATTGAGGAAGGCACAGAGAAACAAACCAAGGGTATGAATAATCTGTTCCAAGTAATATTATCAGAAAATTTCCCTAATATGATGAATGAGATGGAAAATCAATTACAAGAAGCTTACAGGACATCAAATCCACAGAATTACAACATATCCACACCAAGGCACATTATAATGAAAATGCCTAACATATAAAACAAAGATAGAATTTTAAAGGCTGCAAGAGAAAAGAATCAGATTACCTACAGGGGGAAACTGATACGTATATCAGCAGATTTCTCAGCCCAGACCCTAAAAGAAAGAAGGGCCTGGAGCAATATATTTCAAGCTCTGAAAGAAATTGGAGGCCAACCAAGAATCTTATACCCAGCAAAACTTACCTTCAGATTTGATGATGAAAAAAAATTATTGCATGATAAACAAAATCTAAAAGAATTTACACAGAGAAAGCCTGCCCTACAGAACATTCTCAACAAAACATTCTAAGAGGAAGAAACGAAAAATAACAATTTCAGAAATCATGGGGAGGAACTACCCTAAAGAAAGAGTCAATCAAATTAGAAACAAAGTTAAGCTAAAAACCCCCAAAAAGCTAAAATGACAGGATATACAAGTCATATCTCAATAATAACCCTGAATGTAAGTGGCCTAAACACATCAATCAAAACACATAGACTGGAAGACTGGATTAGAAAGAAAGACCCAACAATATGCTGGTTTAAAGAGACTCATCTCCTAGAAAAACATGCCCACGGACTAAAGGTTAAAAGTTGGGAAAAAGCATACCATGCACACAGACTGAGTAAAAAAGCTGGAGTTTCCATTCTCATTTCAGATAAAGCAGACGTCAAACCAAAGTTAGTCAGAAGGGATAAAGAAGGACATTTCATATTGTTTAAAGGAACCATAAATCAACAGGACATAACAATCATAAATATTTAAGCACCAAACAATGGTGCATCCATGCATGTCAATCAGATCCTTCTCAATTTCAGGAATCAAATAGACCAAAACACAGTAATACTCGGAGACCTTAACACTCCTCTCTCACCGTTGGACAGATCGTCCAAACAAAAATTGAACAAAGAAACTATAGGACTCCATGACACAAACGCTATTCTGGACATAACGGACATATATAGAATATTCCATCCAACAAAAGTGAATACGCTTTCTTCTCAGCAGCTCATGGTTCCTTCTCTAAATAGACCATATGTTATGCCACAAAGCTACTCAAAGTACAAAAACATAGAGATACTACCTTGTATACTATCATATCATAATGGAATGAAATTAGACATCAACGAGAAAGTTAGAAACAGAAACTACTCCAAGACCTGGAGACTAAATAATAGGCTATTGAATGATACATGAACAACAGAAGACATTAGGGGGGAAATTAAAAGTTTCTTAGAGGTCAAGGAGAATAAAGATACAACATATCAAAATCTCTGGGATAATATGAAAGCAGTGCTAAGAGGAAAGTTCATTGCAGAGAGTGCATTTAATAAAAGAATGAAAAGTCAACAAATCGATGACCTCACATTACAACTCAAAGCCCTAGAAAAAGAGGAACAGATCATCACCAAAAATAGTCAAACAGGAAATAATCAGAATCAGAGTTGAAATCAATGAAATTGAAACAAAAGAAACAATTCAAAAAATTGACGAAACAAAAAGTTGGTTCTTTGAAAAAATAAACAAAATTGATAAACCCTTAGCCTTGCTAACGAAGAGAAGGAGAGAGAAACTCCAAATTACTAAAATTCGTGACGGAAATGGAAATATTAGAACAGACAAAATTGAAATACAAAACATAATAAGAAGCTACTTTGAAAATTTATACTCCAAAAAAATAGAAAACCCGGAAGACATCCAAAGGTTCCTAGAGACATATGAGCCACCCAAACACAATCTGGAGGACATACACAACTTAAATATATCAATTTCAAGCAATGAAATAGAGGAAGTCATCAAAAGCCTACCAACAAAGGAAAGTCCAGGACCAGATGGATTCACAGCCGAGTTCTATAAGACCTTCAAAGAAGAGCTCATTCCAATACCACTCAAAATATTTCATAAAATAGAGGAGGAGGGAACCTTTCCAAACTGATTGTATGAACCTAATGTCACCCTGATACCAAAACCAGAGAAGGACACATCAAGGAAAGTAAATTTCAGACCCATATCTCTAATGAACATAGATGCAAAAATTCTTAACAAAATTTTAGCGAATCGCATACAAAAGCATATTAAAAAGATAGTGCACCATAATCAAGTGGATTTCATTCCAGGGATGCAAGGTTGGTTCAACATCCAGAAATCAATAAATGTAATTCACCACATCAACAGATTTAAAGTCAAGAACCACTTGATTATTTCAATTAGTGCAGAGAAAGTATTTGATAAAATACAGCACCCATTCATGCTCAAAACACTAGAAAAAATAGGGATAGTGGGGACATTCCTTAACATTGTAAAGGCTATTTATGCTAAGCCCACAGCTAACATCATTCTAAATGGAGAAAAATTGAAAGCATTCCCCCTGAGAACTGGAACAAGGCAGGGATGCCCTCTTTCACCACTACTATTCAACATTGTTCTTGAAATTCTAGCCAGAGCAATTAGACAGATGAAAGAAATTAGAGGAATACGAATAGGAAAAGAAGAGATCAAACTATCCCTATTTGCTGATGACATGATTCTCTATTTAGAAGATCCTAAGAATTCCACCAGAAAACTTCTGGAACTCATTAATGAATTCAGTAAAGTAGCAGGATATAAAATTAATTCTCATAAATCTAAAGCATTTTTACTCATAAGTGATGCATCCTCTGAGAGAGAAATTAGGAAAACTAACACATTCACATTAACCTCAAAAAAATAAAATACTTGGGAATCAATCTAACAATAGATGTGAAAGACCTCTACACTGAGAACCACAGAACACTAAAGACAGAAATTAAAGAGCATCTGAAAAGATGGAAAGATCTCCCATGTTCTTGGATAGGCAGAATTAATATTGTCAAAATGGCCATACTTCCAAAAATGCTATACAAATTCAATGCAATTCCAATTAAAATCCCAATGATGGACCTCATAGAAATAGAGCAAGCAATCATGAAATTCATTTGGAGGAATAAGAGACCCAGAATTGCTAAAGCAGTCCTGAGCAAGAAAAGCGAAGCAGGGTTTTCACAATACCAGACCTCGAACTATACTACAGAGCAATATGACAAAAACAGCATGGTATTGGTACCAAAATATACCGGTAGATCAATGTTACAGAATAGAGGACACAGAGACAAACCCACATAAATAGAGGTTTCTCATACTTGACAAAGGAGGCAAAAACATGCAATGGAGAAAAGACAGCCTCTTCAACAAATGGTGCTGGGAAATCTGGAAATCCATATGCAGCAAAATGAAACTAAACCCATATCTCTCACCCTGTACAAAACTCAACTCAAAGTGGATCAAGGACCCAGAAATCAGACCAGAGGCTCTGCACCTAATAGAAGAGAAAATAGGTCCAAATCTTGATCCTGTTGGCCTAGGACCAGATTTCCTTAACATGACTCCCAAAGCACAAGAAATAAAAGCATGAATCAATGATTGGGAAAGAGTCGAACTAAAAATCTTCTTGTCAGCAAAGGAAACAATCAGCAATGTGAAGAAAGAGCCTTCACAGTGGGAGAAAATCTTTGCCACACACACTTCAGTCAGATCACTAATCTCCAGAATCTACCAAGTACTCAAAAATCTTTACACCAAGAACACCAATACCCCAATCAATAAATGGGCCAAGGAAATGAACAGACACTTTATAGAGGAAGATCTACAATCAATCAACAGATTTATGAAAAAATGTTCAACATCTCACCTTATAAGAAAAATGCAAATCAAAACCACCTTAGGATTTCATCTTACCCAAATTGGAATGGCTTTCATTAAGAACACAGGCAACAATAGGTGTTGGCGAGGATGTGGGGGAAAGGGTACACTCATACATTGCTGGTGGGAGCACAAGTTGGTGCAGCCACTCTGGAAAGCAGTGTGGAGTTTCCTTAGAAAACTTGGAATGAATCCACCATTTGACCTTGCTATCCCACTCCTTGGCCTATACCCAAAGGACTTAAAATCAGATTGCTACAATGATGCAGCCACATCAATGTTCATAGCTGCTCAATTCACAATAGCTAGATTGTGGAATCAACCTAGATGCCCTTGAGTAGATGAATGGATAAAGAAACTTTGGTTTATATACACAATGGAATATTACTCAGCCATAAAGAAGAATAAAATTATGGCATTTGTAGGTAAATGGATGATGTTGGAGACTGTTATGCTAAGTGAGATCAGCCAATCCCAAAAATTCAAAAGCTGAATGGTCTCTCTGATAAATGAATGATGATGCATAATGCAGGGGGGG